>CAEFZX010007492.1:0-62325 GCA_903066825.1 Alfaro cultratus | reverse complement strand
CAATGTCAATAGTCATGAAAATAAAGGAAACTCATTGAATGAGAAGGTGTGTCCAAACTTTTGGTCTGTACTGTATATAAATACTAATTGCACACATTTGCAGAAATACAAATTGAAATGAATTGTCCCTGCCAAATAAATGAATAAATCTCAAACAAATCACTGCGTGCAAATGCACTCAGGGACAGACACCATAGCTTTTGAAGACATGTTCTGTAATTTGATGAAACTTCCCAAGATCCCTGTCTTGGGAAGGCATCTTCAGTCAGAGGCTTCTTCAGATTCAGTGCCGTACAGACCACTACAGGAAATATTTCCTGTCAGCAGCCATCACCATCTTCAATGGATCTTTGAAGAATCTAAATTATTGAGTTACAACAACATTTAATTTCCCTTTGGGATTAATAAAGTATTTTTGACTTTGAATGACAGGGCATTGTATTTTAAGTATTCCTTACTTTTGCAGCTCATAATAAGTTAGTCAGTTGTTGTTTTGAATGCTGTGTTTTTGATTTCAACTTTATGCTATGATGACCGCATGAAGGGCTCTCGTATGTCACCTTGCTTTGAGATGTCAGCATCTTCATAGTCAACAGAAGACAGCTGCCCCTCTGCAAGAATACAAAAAAAGTGTAAATGTTTATATTGTATGGAATCATACATGTTCATACACATGAGCATTAATTCCTTGTACCTCCAGGTACGGTGTCGAATTGTTGGCTTGCTGAATCAAACATGGAGTCAGATTGAAGTGCATGTTGGACGCCTTCACCAAGCCCAAGTTGAACACCTTCACCAAGCCGAAGTTGAACACCTTCACCAAGCCCAACTTGAACGCCTTCACCAAGCCCAACTTGAACACCTTCACCAAGCCCAACTTGAACACCTTCACCAAGCCCAACTTGAACACCTTCACCAAGCCCAACTTGAACGCCTTCACCAAGCCCTGTCCTGTCCTGCAGATCCTCCTGTGATGTAGGAGGTCTGCCCTCTTCAATTCCTGCTGTGGAACGACTATCACACACAAACACCTAGACTGTAGTTAACATTTGGGCATATTTGTGGATTTAAAGTCATATTTGTGTTTGATTCCTTACCTGTCACTTCTTCTTCGACCTGACCTCTGAGACACCAGACTTCTAGAAGTTTTCAGGCTCCTCCTTGGCTGCATATCAGGGAACTGCTTGAGATCCAAACTTTCTAGATCATACTCGCTCTCCTTTCTTTTCTGACTTGTTTTTGGTTTAACTGAAACCTTTCTTCCAATGTGTTTTCTTCCTCCCACTCTGCTTGATTTCTGTGTGCTTGGCAACTTGGCTCTTACTGCCTTCTTCCTTCCTATCTCAGCAGAAATATGGATCTTATCAACATCGAAATAAGAGTAGAAGACGCTGTCAGCAGTTCTCTCCTCTTTGTCTCTCAGTTCATCTTTATCGGTGTACAGTTCGGTAGAAAAGAATTTCTCCCAGAAGTCTTCCCCACTGGTTCGTTTTCTTTTCTTCCTCCAGCTTCTGACGATGGAGTTGGGGATGTAGCCGTCTGGAGCCGTGGGCCATCTACAGCACTCCGAGTCCTCTTCATCAGTGTCCGTCATGACGCGATATTCAGCTCTCTCGCAAAGTTCAAACTTTTTCATGTTCCTGAAACCACAGAACATATCAGCATGGTACTCATTTGAAGAAAAAGCGTTTCACTGAGAAGTAGCTCGTATGGTGAACTCAGCAGCAATTAGCAGGTGTTTGCTAATTGTTGCTGGCTAGTCTAAAGGAACTGAGTTTGGGGAGTTGCAGACATTGGTTGCTATGTGAGGTGTTCAGTCCACACAGGCATTTTGCACAGCTGAATGGTTGCCATGGGAGATTAAGGGATTTTTCAAACGTGCATAAAAGAATCAAGGCAACACTCCAGGTGTGTTTTGGATGAGGAGATAACACAACAGGATGTGAAGCTCAAACAAGTCGATTTTATATAATACTGACCCTGTAATAAATAGTTATTTCTGCTTTTGATGATTACATCGTTTCACATCAATGTGAAACGATGTGAAACGATCGTTTTCACATAAAAGCTTTTAAAAAGATAAAAGCTTTTATCTGCTTTTAAATCAGATAAAAACTGATTTAAAAGCAAAACAATATTTATGACAGCAGCTTTTAGCACTTTGTATTGCCTTGTTGCTGAAAATGTGCTATATAAATAATATTATCTTTACCTTTTATATTGGAAGTTCTAGAGGGCCACATGGTGTTCACTAATGGTGGGCCAGATTAGGCCCCTGGCCTTGAGTTTGACACATGAGCTCTTTCATATTCAAGTCTGGACTCTTACTGGCCCACTTCAAACACTGATATCACTTCCAGAAAGAAAACAGTTTTAGAAAAATCTTCATATTAATCCATCTTAACTAAATCTGCTGAACGTTTCAGTAATTTTAGGCTAAACTGTGCCTTAGTGTTTATTTTTTCCATAGTCATGAGTGAACCACGGAAGCCCTTAACTGCCAGAGATTGGAAATAGCATAGGCGCAGCGTTTTGTATCATAATAAAAAAATAAAACTTGTTTATGTTGGCAACGCCTCACAGTCATCTGGAAGAAACGGAGTGGGAAGATGGAGCGTCGGAGGGAGCTCCTTTTATGCCTTTTTAACAAGTCAATAATCTGAGGAAAAATATTAATGACTCATCTTGTTATAATGAGAAACTGTCACGTTTTAAAGAGATACTGCTCCTGTATTCATTTACTATTTCTAGCAGTTAAAAGCTTCCATATAAATCTGTTTTTCTGTGACACAGAAATATTCTGGTTTCAAATCTTTCTCACTCAAAGCCTCACTTAAATGTTTCATCAGTTACTCTAAGAGCCCATGTCAGGAGATAGTTAGCCTAGCATGGCATGAAGAATAACAGTAACAACTGAGAGGAAGTGCAGCTTTCCCTAATTTCCCCAAAGACATTTTTAATTTAAACATATATTACCTAATAGTTAATCAGTCCGTGGAGAATCTCAATTTATCTGTTCAATTAACTTATGATAAAGCTAGCTGTTAGTGGTTGTTATTTCTTTTTTTTTTTTTTAACCAAAGTAGCAATATTTAAAAAAAATATAACTTCAAATATCTTTGTAATTCTTTTGCGTTCTGTTTACTCGTTACAATGACATTCTTTTTTTCCCTTTCAACTAACTCTAGACTTTAATTAGACCTTTTGAATAATGAAAACAGTTCTTCCTGCAGATGTTTGGACCTACCTGCTCCCTCTCAGCCTGGCAGACGTCCTCCTGTCTGTTGCCCTCCACATTCATTTTAAATAAAAACATCAGTTATCAGTTCAGTGACAGTTGAAGGCATTTTATTTTATTGGCTTGGATTTCTACTTACTTTTCAAACTGTAGCCTATCTGATGTGGAAAATAAAAAGCCACCCATTCGGTAAAGTGCATCGTCATTTTTCGGTGAGCTTTTTAACATTTTGTAACGTTACGACCACAAATGTGTTTAATGGCTTATAAACGCAGCTTATTTTGGAATCAGGAAGTGAGTCTGTGTTTTTCAGTATCCAAAGAATGATGATCTCTTTTATTCAAAAGTTGGATGTGAGTACATTTATAATTGTAACAGAAGCAAGAGCAGAAATATCCAGACCAGACAGAAAGACAAAGCTGACCGGCTGTTAAATTACTGGTAGGTGAAAACCACAAATGAACAATAGATAGCCTTCTCTTTTAAAAGTTATTGCCGAGGAAAGAATGTTGCTTGTTTTCATAGCATCTGAATTAAAAGTACAATTTAAAAACCAGATGGAGATTATCACAAAGAAAAAAAAAACCTATGCTGGCTCTACTTCCTTCCCCCAGACATATCTGTATATGAAAATATGGAAGCTTTTTAAAAAGTAGCCATTTCTCTTTGATAGCTGCATGTTTGCAAAAGTGGACAAAAAAAGGTCATAGGCTGCACACATACATACACACACTTCATTTGAAATTACATACTAATATATATATATTTTGGCTTGAAATGGTGGAACTTTAACTTATATGCTGTACACATTTGATATGTTCAGACAATAAATAAGAAATGCAGGACAAATATGGCTTCTTCCACCAAGTCTCCTTCACATGGCTCTCCTCCTCTTCTCCTGGGATAAATGAATGTTTCTCTTTACATCCAACAAACATGTCTCCATTATTTAGTCAGGGAAAACAGCTAAAACAAGAAAAAACCCGGGCCACAAGCCTAACTAGCTCTTAGTCTTACGCCACTCTGACAATCTATTCACATTTCTACAAAATCACAGTTATATGGCATTTTTTTGCAACAGTTAGGCAAACTACAGCTCATGCATTTTCATTGACCATATAATTGGGCAATTTGACATTTCTAAAATAAATCCACTTAATGGAAACATGCCTATTTAAAAAAAAATAATAAAATTCTTAAAAAAAAAAAAGTTTTGCGCTAGGATGAGGTGGATTTTTTCGGCCATATCCAAATTGGTTTATTGCAATGGCAACATTTCTTTCGCATCGCATGAGTCACACGAACCACAACAGTGATGTTGCCGCTGGCGCAAATCGTGAAGAAGACGACAGGAAGCAGCAGGAGGATCATAGCGCTGGAGGTTTTTTAAAGACATTGCGTGGACAGACTACGTGTGATTTTAATTGTTTTTCTTATATGATGGAAACATTGTAATTGCAAAGTTGTATTTTTTTAACATCAGCTTAGAAAAATGTGAAGAATCCCTTTTTGTGGAGATAAAAACGCCAGCAGTGACGAGAGTCGGTCAAACTGACACTTAACATCCGTTTCTAACTGCCTGAGCGTCTACAGTTATGATCAGGATCCACATAAAAAACAGCAAAGTGGTCCATGGATCCAGTTTGTGAAAGACCATAATTGTCATCACCCTGGTGTCATTCGTAGTCCTTCATTGACTTGTTGACGGTTCTAAATGGGGAAGTATTTCATTTTGGTTACAGATCCTGCTCTCTTACATTTTCATCTTTACCAATGCTACATCACTGACCAGTTGCTATGGTTTAACCTCCCTGATCCATCACGTTTAAATGACAGATACCAGTTTGCCTCTGATACTGTAGCACACATGTTATGATCTCCAGCTCAGTCAGGATATTCTGACATTTTTTGTGAACATATTTGAGCAAGTGCTACTCAAATGTAACAGCAATGACCAAACAATAACATTACAAAATCACATGGTACATTATGCTGACGCTCTGTCTGCACCTGTGAAGGTTCTCTAACTTTGACAGAACGTGGTTGACGTGATGGAGAACCAGGCTTAAGTTTCTAATTTATGTTCATTTATGTTTTGGACGTTTAACTGTCATCCCAAGATGGTCCGGGGGTCATTAATATAGATCCATACTCATGTATATGTTTGTATAATTCACAAACAAAGTATTTGTAATTAATTTGTTTATGTCAAAGACATATTTCTAGAGCTTTTCTTATCTTATGTGGCAAGATTGATCATCTCTGAAGTTCCTGAATTTCAGATTCTGACTGGAGATCAAAAGTAAGATCTCTTCCCCCTTCATGGTATTTTCTGATGAAAACCACGTTTTTGGCAGAGTGTGAAGTCTTTAAGGAGCTTAGATACTACCAAGACTGAGAAAGAACTGACTTATCTCTAAAATGAAATATTTCTCTTTTGACTGGAGACGATGATAAAAAAAACTGAAAAAGTGAAAGTTGGCGTTTTAGCTCCCTGTGTTTTAAAAGGTTAAAGAGCAGTAATAACGATTTATAATTCATTTATAAACTCTTAAATGAATTATGAGCTTATAATTCATTTATAAACTATATAATTATAGTTATAATTATAAACTCATAATTCATTTATATGAGTTTAGAAATGAATTATAAACTCATACAGATTACAAGACTGGATTAATTTAGGAAAATCGGTTTAGTATGCTAATTATATTTGGAATTTAATAAATGTGTTATTTAAACCAGTAGAAAGTCCTTTTATTTTAAAACAGAAAACGGACCTGAGATGTTTTTATTTAATTTGTCTCTGCAGTTTATTTTCCATTGTTGCTTCACTTTGTGGGGCTCAACTTTGACTGTTTGCTTGACTTTTGAAACGTTCAGAAAAGAAGAGCAGCATCTCGGTGGTCATGTTGAACCTCCTCTAAATGATGTCCTCCTACATTCTGCCAGGATCTGAGGAAAACCCGGGAACGGCTCCAGACTCAGAGTCTACTCAAACTAAACTCTAGCATCGCGACCAAACAATCCATTCAAGTTTCAGCCTGAACTTTTTGAAAAAAATAAATAATTTTTTTTTTAAATGATAATCTGTTGTGAACTAATAGCACAACATGGCTACGCAAACGTCCTCGTTGTGTCTCCGGCCGAGAAATGAAGAACATATGGAGACGAGGCAGGAACTCAGAGGCACAACAGTACAGTCAGTTGATGCAAAGCTGCAAATACCTGTTAAATGCAACACCTGAGACACTCCTTAAATTCTTGCATGCAGCTATAAATGTTTTTGTTTTGTTTTTTTTTCCTTTGTACACATTATTTTTTATTTAAAAAAGAGGCTTAAAAATAAATAGAGATAAAACTGGAAGACCTTTCTCAGTATATGATTACAGCTACTCCAACCCTTTGGACAATAATCGCTGCTTGGCCAGAATAAAGATGCTACTGGATGATTGTCACTAAGTGCAACATGTGCTGTCGAAGCTGTGTGTGTGTGTGTTATGTATTAAATACACTGAAGGGGTCGGAGAAGGCCGCGCTGCCTCCTAAGAACCCAACATGAAGACGTTCTCATGTTCTCTGCTACAGTCCGTCAGCAAATTGAGAAACTTTCTCAATTTGGAGAGATCTGACCTGAAACCACGAGCAACCAGACCCACCGCGATGAGCCTCAGCCGCTGAGACTGGAAATAAAATAAGAAAACTGTGCATTTCAACACACACACGGACACACACAAACACAGGGAGACAATGGTCCTTTTGTTGATACATATGTCCAGTGGCGTCCATTCTCATGGGGTGGCCAGACCACAGGCCGGTAAAAATGTTGGTGTGGCATGACGAACAGAGAGCGAGGAAAAATAAAAAGCCCCCAACTGCGTACTAAGAAGTTGCAGTTCAAGCTTTAACTTTAGTTCTAAGCTAGCATATTAGCCTGCTAACATGCTTTAGCATAAATCAACATGAGAAGTATTACATGAAAGAGTTTGCATTGTTGATCTGATCAAATTCCAGAGGCGGTGCTGACATGAGATTCCACACAGAGCAGCAGAAACCCACTGACACCATCAGACCGCCTGAGCCTGTCAGCGTCCTGAGTCGCCCCATAACCCCAGCAGAGTATGAACGTTTGCCAATCCACTGCTGGGACTGCTGGTTCAATCAACAGCTACTGAACAGGCTGAGAAGACAAGAGCTCCAGTTATTTTGTTGGGTTGGTTGGTTGTTGGTGGGGTGGAGGTGGATGATGCACTGTGACCGACTCGGAACAGGCAGGCGTCATTCTTGCAGAAGAGTCTCCTTCCAGTCGAAGGAGTGGTTTGGTCCGTGAGTCAGAGGCAGGATGGGAGGGTCCACTAACTGCCACATTCCCGTCTCTCCCTGTTCCTCACAGGCGCAGAAGCCCAGGTACGGGATCTGAGGACCAAACACAGCACATCCAGGTTTCTAGCCTTATTTCCACCACAGCTTTTATAACTAACTAAGCAGAGACGCTCAGATCAGACTGTGGCCAACTTCCACTGTCAGGTTCCCCTAAATCTCTATTTGTCTTTGAAAACTTTCTTATATGAAGATATAGGAACAACATTTAAAATATTTCTCCCAGCATGCCGGTTGGTCACTATCTATATTAGGAAAAGAGGCAGTGGCTGTAAACCAGGATTTTATCATTTTGAAACAAACAAAAATGATTATGGAGTTAAAATTATCCATCTCTGCAGATTCTGTAGAAAAAGTAGATCCTAAGATTTCTAACATTTCTAAATTATTATCACATGATTTTAGTTGGTAAAAAAAAAAATCAGATGTTTTTGCCAACTTTATTTTGTTGAATATCTGACATGCCAAATATAAAATTTCAATATTTCTGATGTGGAATATCTGATTTGTTCCACATCAGAATATATTAAATTTTGTCTGGTAATATATTCAATATCAGATTCAATAGATTACCAGATTAAAAAAATCAATCACAATCCCCTCTTTTGATAAGGAAATATATAATATTTTTATATTAATTCCGTCACATTTTCAGCAATGATGAAAATATGATGGCATATGGTTATTTATTTATTTATTTATTGCCTAAACAGATTAGGGTAAAATTCTGTTTAGGAAAAAAGAAAAACAGCATGGCTGCTGGTTAACTAGAAGTGGGGTGATAAAGGCTTCATCTATCTTCCATCTATTTCAGTTATGTTAACTTCTATTTTATAATGATTGAAAAAAGATTGCATTTCTTAAAAAACAAAAAAAAAAGATGTATGATTTAAGAATTTATTGGATTCCATTTTTGTCTCTCATCTTCTTCCCTTTGAAAACCACTGAGTCATCACACACAGCTGTAGCAGAGAGGAGCTGTGACAGGAGAAAAGTGTGCTGTGGAAACCAAAACCACGTGGAGCAGACGGACCTTTCGTACGACTTGGATGAAGTCCTTGGCGTTCTGGGGGCTGCGGCCCTGCAGCTGCCGTGTGCAGGCCTCCAGGGACGACGCGTGGGCTACGATCAGAACGTTGTTTCCTACGCAGAGCGGAAAGCCAAGCACGATGCGTCAGCGCAGCGCCGACATGTGAGCACCGACGACGACGGCAGCGGAGGAGCTCGGCCTACCTGTGTTTTTGCAGTCTGACAGGATGTCTTTGGTGACTTGGTAGCTACGGCTCATGTAGTTCTCGTAGGACTCGGACACGATCAGCTTGCTGGCCGGGATCAGAGGCCTGCGCAGAGACAGACAGAATGACGTCAGGCAACTTTCAGGAGAGAGAAGATCGACCCGGCAGACATTTTGTATCTGCTTCGACAACCAACAGTTCATGGCGACTTTCTAAATGTTACTCATCATCTGCGGTGTGAAAACAATGGAGGGTTTCAGCTCCAGTAAACAACAGGCAGCAGAGGGTTTGTTGGAACTGGTGTGTGTTACAAGAGTTAGCTGGTGCAAACAGGAATCAGAACCAGAACAAACAGAAAGAGTGGCACACAAAGCTTTAAAATAACAACTACATTAAATGACGTCAGATAATTGAGCAGCAACTTACTGCTTGGAGTTCACATATGCATTCAAACCACACCAGAGTTCACTTCAACAGAACTGATACCTAGGTTTGTAGGCGAACCAAAGTTCACTCTTTTGTTCTGCTTCAGAGTTCCACATTCACACTTCCCCAAACCAACTGGATCACCTCCCTACGCCCCCAAAATAATCTACTAGAGTTCGATTAAAGCCGACTAAACAAGGCTGGGGTTAGCTAGATTCTGTAGAGCACAAACTGACTCCTAAAGTCTGCTACAAAACCTCGAGTGTTGGACCAGGAGACTGAAATCCTATTTTTGAAATGCAACATCAACTTGACTGGAGTCTCCGCCTCCATCACCGAGTCTCTGTGGCAGACCAGGACTGCACCCGTCTGTCTGTTCACCTCTAGGAAACTTTAACTCCTCCGTTTGGAACAGGATGGTTTTATGCTTTAAATGTGACAAGTTGTCATGGAAACGGACATCTCTCTCACCTGTAAGCTGTGTCTACGCTGAAGTTGGCAGCAGCCAGATCAGTGGGGGGGATCCACGCTGGCATGGAGTTCCCTGACACCCACTTTGTCCACTCGAAAAGCCCCGGCTCCACGCGCACCTTCAGCTTCCCGTCCTGCTGCAGGCCTGCTCACACAAACACCCGGCGGTCAGGAAGGACAGGAGGGCCGTCGGAACCGACTCCCGAGCAGAACCGGCTCACCTTTCAAGATGTTCTGTGCAGTCTGAACACATCGCAGCGACGGAGAGCAGTACACAAAGTCTATCATCGTGTTGCTCTCCAACAGGGCCTCGCCTGAGAAGGCAGCACACGGTTACCTTGGATATGTTTCAAAAAGCCACATTGCTGACCACTCTTTCACTGACGTACCCACTAATCGGGCCTGAGTGGACCCAAACACAGTGATGGGGGCGTCCATGTCGTAGTCTCTCTGTCCTCCCCACAGAGGCAGGCTGGGAGGCATGTTGAGGTTGGAGCGCACGTATCTACCTGCAGAGTGACAGCATGCGTTTAGTCTTTACCTCTGGTGTAAAGTCAGACCTGGCAGAGTCTAAAGTTTCACCTTTGCTGTCCGAGCAGAGAGTGAGCCAGTGTTTCCCAAACACCACGTCCATCCTCTCACCGTGTCGGCACACAAACACTGTCCGTTTGGGCTGCCGAGTGTGGCTGCCGCTGAACCGCAGGACCTGCTGCAGTGAAACAGGCCCAGAAATGATGGAGTAAGACAGCGGCACGGTAGAGGAAACAGTTTGAACTGAGAGTTATACAAAACACACAAAAACACAAACTGGATTTCACTGCACAAGCAGGTATGAGCCTCCTGTCGGAGAATCAATCCTGGGCGGTTTTCTGTCAACGCAATGAGAAGCTTCTCTTTTCAAGAACCATAGAAAAAACACTAAATCTTTCCAAGTATTTTTGTTCACATTTCTAGTGCAAATATGGTAGTAAGCTAACAATAAGACCAAACTATCTTTTCATGAAGATATAGAAGTTTGTTTTGAGTCAATAATTCCTTAATATTAGTAAAAAAACAAAACAAAACTACTTGTTCCATTGGCAGATTATTTCACTTATGAGAAAAATATCTTGTTATAAGTGAAATAATCTCTCAGTGGGACTAGTAGCTTTTTAAAGGCAGCATCACAACCACCAGTACCTGCATAGGGTGGCAGATCACACTGAGAGCAGGAGAGTCTCCAGGACTGGTGCTGTCGGGACGTCGGCTGTCCAGCAGGCCGTCAAACATTCCTTTATCCTTACCAGCTTTATCACCGGGTCCACAGCTGAAGAAGGAATGAGAGCTGGGGAGAGAAATTTAATTTAATTTCAGTTCTACTCCTAAATTGAAACTGAATCAGCTGGCTCACAAGGTGAAGTGGACTTTGTTACTTTGGAATTTTCAGGGGAAAAATCGTCCAAAAGTAAAAAAAAAAAAAAGAAAAAAAAAAAGGGTAATCATTGCTCCTCCAGAGAACTGCAGCTGGTGTTCCCTCGTGCTTTTTCATCTGTCTGACTTATTTATGTCATCCCGGGCAGCAGGAGACGCTCCTCACCCATGAAACACCCAGCTGTCAGACTCGTCGGCCAGGCTCACGTAGTTCTCCGGCAGAAGTCCGGACAGGCCAGTGGCCAGCGAGGTTCCGTGGACCCAGCCCTCGCTGGTGCTGGTCTGGTCCAGGGAAGACGTGAAGATAAAATCCCCAGGAACCAGCTCCAGCTCGTCATCATTCTGGGGCATGTAGGGGTACATGACCTTCAGCGTCTGCAGACACATCCAGAGGCATGAAGGTCACACGTCGGAAAACTGAGACTGTGAGGTGGTCAGGGTTTGAACATTATGTGTGACATGGAATTAGGGCTGGGCGATAAATCGATTTGAAGATTTAATTTATGGAAATCTATGGATTTGTTTTCCACCAATGAACTCCTGTAGTTTTCATAGTTCAGAGCAATGTCTGCACACCTGAGGCCTTCGATCCTGTTTTACAGCTTCTAATGATTTGGTATTTGAACTAAAGACCAAATAATACAGCAGAATAATAGGGCCAGGCTAAGATTGTTTTATTTTTAAATAGGAGAATTAAGTCACAGCATTATAAGAATACTGTCGCGCAACAATAAAGTGGAAATTATACAAGAATAAAGTTTTATTGTAACCAGAATAAAGTCCAAATATTAGGAGAATAAAGTAGTAATTTTAGGAGAACTCCAACACAAAAATAACAAAAAATGAAATACTTTGGTGTACATTTTACATAATACTTCATCGTTTAAGACATCAGCATCAAATTACTGCCTGTAGCAGGACTTTGAAACAAATGTTGAAGAAAGAACTTCATGAACTGAGCTGCTCCTGTCAGAACCTGATCTTTTTTTTCAATTTTCAGACATTTTTTTTTCTGGTAAAAAAGCATCTTTATTCTGTTAACATTAAGACTATCCCCTCATAATTAAACAGAAATTCTCTAAGTGTGGCCCTGATACAACTCACAGAAGGGATGATTGACATAAAAGCCATTTTTGAAAATATTTTTTGTCATTTTTTTTTAAAGAAAATAAACTGAGAAGAAGAAAATTAATTCAAAACAGGATTTGGTTTTAAAAAAATCTCAGGTTTTATTTGTAAGCCGTATCGCCCAGTCCTACATGGGAAGCATTGTTTTTTTGTTTGTTTTTTTCAGTGTGAGCTACCTCATGGTTAGCAAAACGAATGTCCCGGGAGAAGAGGACAGCCAGCCAATCACAGCCCAGCTTCACCTCGATGCCCTTGGCCAGCTTCTCCAGTGAGGAGAGGTGATCACTGGGGAAGTTGTAGGCCAGCGTCAGGTGGAGCTGCTTCTTGTGAGGCTCCACTTTGACCTCTGGAGGAGACAGCAGGGGATTGGTGGTCATTCTACTGTCTACTGTCACCTACCATCAAACCGTGTGTTTGCCCACCAGGGGCATCACTAGGTTTTGAGGACGAGGGGGCTCAGTCCCCAGGAGGCGGGGACGGCATTTCTCAAACAGCAACAGAAACAGAGACGTTCTAGGCATATTTTACCCAGATCTTCCAGACTATTGTGATATGAAGTAAAGGGTAACTGACAGCTAGAAATGATGTGATTAAAAAAAATTTCATTTTTAGCACATTGCATTAAATTTCTACAAAAACAAAAAAACATACTAACAACACACCACCAAATTGTTTTATGAATGTTAATGCTAGGTAGTGGTGAACTAGCTGCAGCTGAGCAGAGAGGAAGGGCGAGGGTCTGAGCAGTGTGTACACAAGGATGACTGGCAGTGGTAAGCCCCACCTCCTGACTCTGGTTGTTTCTGTAGTTGAGAATATTTTAGGGGGATGCCAGCCCCCCTAAAACAGGCGTAGTGACATCACTGTGTCCCACAGTCCTTCTGAAGAACCCTACCTGTCTTCCTGACGGCCTCTGTGGCGAAGTCGGCTGCGAACTGCCTGAGGACGTCGGCCACCTGCTCCTCCACAAACAGCCCGATGAAGTTGGACGACGTGTAGAGCTCCAGAGGCAGCGGGCAGGGGAAGCGGCCCCTCCACTGCTGCACGGTGGTCTGCAGGGCCTCACACAGGCCCTCCACTTTGGAGTCGGCACACTGGGGGAAAGAGAGGAGTCAAAAGGCTGGTCCTGAAGACGGCTGAGACGGGGTCCGGTAGTTTCAGCTCACCATGAAGAACTGACAGAGAGTGATGTGTGGAAAAATATTGTGGGCCTTGTTTTTGCCGCAGGTGACCCGGCTCTGCTGCCAGAAGTGTGAGAGCTGGTTCTGGAGCGGCCCGCTGGGTCGCAGGTAGAGAACGAACTCCCTGGGCAGGGGGTCGTCCAGGAACGGGTCGTCCACATGGGAGAACAGCCTGGTGGGGACAGATTTCTGCTCTAAGGCATGTGGTAAACTAGTGCATGAATGCGAATAAACGGAAGATGATATGTAGTTCTCAACAGTTTTTTCTAACAAAGACATGATGAGATTACAATAAACATTATAATAAACATTACATTACTCTTCAGTTTTAACAGCCCTTTGAGAAATCATCTGTGACACATCAGACTTTTTAAACAGAACCTGCCTGACAACAGTTTGTAGTTTCATCATGTCAAGATCAAGAGAAATTAGAAATGGGTTACAAAGCCCTTTTAAAAGCTTCGGGGCTCCAGAGAGAACATGGGAACAGTGAATTTGCTCTAATCCAAACAGCTCTGGCTGTATATTTAGGGTGGAAGGCCCACCTCCACCCCAGTTTCAAGACTTTTTGAGCCTCCAGCAGGTTTTGTCTGAGCACCATCCAGGCCCGCACATCCTCCCAGTTTCCCCGTTCAAGCTAAAGAAAATCATCTCCACAGCATGATGCTGCCAAGTCTATGTTTCACTGTGGGGGAATGTTTGGTCTCATCCGACCAGAGCGTCTTCATTCACACGATTTCTACTTTCACTCTTCTGCAAGCCTGACATGTTCTGTTGACATCATAGAGTTAAAATCACAACTGACAGCCATTTCTGCAGCATCTCTTCTCTCATAAATAATTCACCTGTAGAACTAATGCAGCTTTGTAGATTAGCTTGTCATTAATAACTGAGAGATGCATCTATTTTTCCCTCTCAGTTCATTCAGTTTAAGCTGATGGTAAATGTTGGAATGTATCGATATGTTCAGTTTTTTATTTCAACATTCATTCTTGAAATATTCAGATGTAATGCAGCACAAAACAACACCAGAGGGCACCACAACACACAGCTTTCTCATACCTTGACTTGTGATGAGTATGTGTTTTGTGCTGTGCCCACATTTAGTGGTTTAGCTAAGGATGGATAAATGTAAACACGTGTTTAAACTCACCAGTCACATGCTGCCTGTACACTCCGACCTCCAGTTGACACCAGAGACTTCAGGCTGGAAGAAAACACAGCAGAGATCACGGATAAACAGCGTGACCACGACAGGTTTTCAGAAGCAGGCGCTGGGGAAGCAGAGAGGGAGATCAGCTGTGAAACGCCTCAGTGCTGCTGAGCTTCTGAGGAGCTTCTGGAAACAGATGGAGAATTAAAAAGAGAAGAGCCGAGGACTGGCGTCTGGGAGGAAAGTGTGACCTTGGAAACAGATCCAAGAAAGAGAAACAAGCTGGGAAGGGTTCAAAGCCGTTCACCGAGCGGGAAGCTGTGGGAGTCAGGTACAAACGGCGTGAGGGGAAAAAGGCAGGCTGTTGAATTATTCAGCCTTTCCTGCGTGCTTGGTGGAGGTGAAGCAAACGGAAATTCAGCTACTATTTGACTCAGAATATTCAACAATGTCTGCTGTAACGTCTCGTTTCAAACATCTGCATTCACATTTTAAGCTCACTTCGGAACCACGAATTTCAGTTTTTTGGGATTGTGTGTGGTGCCCACTCACAAGGCTCAACATCGCTCCATGGCTGCACCTAACGAATATTTCAGTAATCAATTATTCTGTCGATTAATATTTAAAAAAAATTCCACATTCTGCTGATTTTTCCTTTAACTACTTAAGCCTATTTTGTACAATTTTAAAAATACATAAAAACTGCCATCTTGGTAGGCAAGCGCAGTGCAAAGTAAAGTTGCACTGTGGATGTTCTCTTGATGTGCAAGACAAAGTGGAGGGGCCGCTTCCCCCACCCGCTGCCTTTGTCTGTAAAGGCCATTTTCAAGCCTGTATATACGTCAGTTGACAGTTACTCAATGACTAAATTAGTTCACAATTGTTTCAATCATCGATTCATCACAATTAATCTGAATAATTGTGTCAGCCCAACTTCCTATGCATTAGCGTGTCATACAAACATTTGCATGAGGTCCACTGAATCGGTGGTTTCATCAGTTTTCCTTCCACTCAGTGATACATCTCTGAATGTCTTTGATTTATTTTCCAGCTAAACCTGCCCACATTGAGATAAAACTATTAAGAAAGGAGATCACTGTTTCCACTGCCCCCTGTGTGTTCTGAAAGGCCGGCACGCATCGCTGAGTAAGAGAGCGTTTATGTCACGGGAGGAATTGAGAAAGCCAGAGTGTGGGCAGGAGAATCTGGATCACGAGTCAGAGGAAGTGTCGGTTCCTCGAAAAGACCCCGCGAGCAGCAGAGGGCGACGCTTAGCTCCGACTGATAGGAAGGATGAACAAACACAAAGAACACGCTCAGTTTCTGCTGTCTGTGTCACTATTTCATGTTTCACGTCCCGTCCCTCCCCCACCGCCGTGGAACTGGTGATGCATCACCAGGCGTGACTGAAGTGGAGCTGACTGAGGAGTGATTAACTCATCCGCCTCAGGTCTGGCTGATGAGGATGAGGAGGAGCAGCAGAACTGATTCATCAGCATCTCATTAAGCCGAGTTGGGGGGCCGAGGCCGGGCGGCGGCGACCTCAGAGGGGCAGCGTCGCTGGTTAAAGGTTGTCTTGCTTCACGTCTTTGAGGGGAGATGGAAACGTTCTCTGACGAAAACCCAAAGACTGTTAAACTCCTTCGGACTTTACACGTTTAATTAGTGACTTCTTGAAAGCATTTAAAAGAAAAAAGGCTAACAAATATTCTGTGGCTCCCTTGTTCGTCAGCTCTTATAAAAATACATAAATATAATATAATAATAATTATATTATTTGACATATTATATAATAAATATAAGTCATAAAATCAGATCTTCAGTAAATTTTCTCTTAAAATTTACTGAAAGTTGAAGTTCAGTAAACTTAAAATGACTGATTTTAGACATGTTCTTTGTTGTAAACATGTATGAATAATGTTAAAATATAGGGCTGAACTGATTAATCGGATTAATCATGACTTGATTACTGAAAGAACTGTAGGCTAATTTAGTCATCAATTAATCGTTAACTGGAGTAAACAGACTCAAAAAGAAAGGCCAATTATTGAAAAAAACAATCTACATATTCAGGGCAGTAATCAAGCCAAAATAACAAAAATGATAAACCTTTTGAATTTAAGATGAATCTGCTCTACCTGGATTTCATCACCTTCACCCAGCTGAAATTCTGGAAAGAAAATCTATTAGGAAACCTTTTGATATCAAATTAATAATCAAAACAATCAGTACGCCTTGTTGATGTTAAGTCAAGCAGAAAGAACTGAACTTTTCACTTGTTGATGTTCGAAATATTTTTTAGCTGCAGATTCATCCTTTACTACAAATGACCAAACATTCACTAAAGGAATGCGGTTATAGCATTTAGCCTGTAAAACGTTTATTTTCTGATTTAAAAAAGGAATCAATATATTTCTTTGCTTGTATTTTCTAAATGTATTTCTAAAATTGTATAGAATAAGTTGAAGTGGTTAAATGAAAAACATCTGCAGAATAACAGAACATCTGCAGTTCTGTTATCTGATTAATCATCAGAATAATATACATGCTCTAAGCTGCTGAGTTTAGGAGTTGAAAATGTAAACGGACTAAAAACGGTCTATTCATCACTTTCCTGTTTCCTACTGATCCAACTCAAACTTCTGCTCTGTTTGTCTATAAGGGTCAGAAGACAAAGAAGTTCAGTTTTTCCATTTCTTTATAACTGCGCTCCTACGGTAGACGTTTTAAATAATTCGACCTCACACACCAGAGAGAGGAAACAGAAGTCGCTTGTTGCAGCTTCACATGTGTGACCTCAGCACACAGCCGTTCTGACCACAGCCTGCGAGCTCACAGCGGCGGCAGCAGCAGAGGGGAAGGTCGCTTCGGGCGTCTTTAACCACTTTGACAAGACAGTCGATCAGGAACAGAAAGATTTACGCCTCGCTACTTGTCACCTGAGTCAATAAAGACATAATATTTGACCAAAGGCTCTGAAACAGAACTGAAAAGGAGAAGTGGATCCAGTGACGCGCTCGTCATTTAGTCAGTCAACGTGTGAGGCCGATAAACTCTCACTTCTTCAAGAGAATTGGATGAAACCTGTTTTTATGTGCATCATGACGTAAAGTTGAGTTATGCACACCGCACTGTGCAGAAGAATACTAGTTAGATATAAATATAGATGCTTTATGTTGTAAAGCACTTTGCTCTACAAATAAACTTGACTAATTGGAACTTGATTGATAGAACATGTTCCAAATTTAACATGCATTTTATGAGAAGAATACAGAAATATGTGGAAACTTTCTAAGTCATTTTCTTGTGTCCACTCACAGCTGCGAGGACTTCACTTCTTTTAAACAGGTCGCAGGGCCATGCTAACCTCTGCCCTGCATCAGCTCTTCCTTTAACTATTTACTCTGCTAAACATTCACAGAACAACTTACTCAAATTTAAATTCAGTTTATTTATATAGCGCCAAGTCACAAGATTGGTGAATAAAAGCACTTTGCAAATAAATAAATACAATTTAAAGTCCATTTTAAATGGTAGTTATCACAGTAATTATCATAGTAATTATTGCGATAAATCATAATATTGTTATTGCTAGTGGCATAATAATGCAAGTCTACCCAATAAACATTCATTTTGTGAAGAACACTCAACGCTGGAGCTGGAAGATATTTTTAACCTCCAATGTAAAACACAACAGCAAAAAACTATAAATAAAACTGAAATAAAAATTACTTACAGCCAAAACTATAAATAAAATGGATTATGAAGTTTGGAAGTTATTGAACTCATTTTATTTTGTCATATGATTAATGAATTATTGCGACAGGCTTAATATTAGCCTGTTATCTCCTGTATGGAACAGTCCTTATATGGAACATGTATTGCATTTCACAAATGTTAAGATATTTATTTGTAAAAAGTTTGGGAAACAATGCAATGCATCCTTTTCCTTCTATTTTACAATTCTTTACTACTTTGTGTTGGACTATATCACAGAAATCTGCAAAGGTAAAGCTGAGATCTGTAAAGCATTTTAAATGTTATATCTTTTATGTCCTGTGTATACCATTAAATATAATGATCAGTTATTAAATGAAGAGGATTGTCAACTCGAATCATTTACATGCGTACCAGAACATTCAGTGACATTTAAAGGTTAGAGCAGTCAGGTGACTCAGTTCTGCTCTTATATTTGATCAATCACACAGGTTGATTACAAAATACAACCCACATAAGGAGGCCTTGGTCCTCACAGTGGCTGTCGCAGGTTCGATTCCCGGGCTGGTGACCTTTGCCGCATGTCTTCCCCCTTCTCTCATTCCCACTTTCCTGCCAATTCCCTATCAAATAAAGGCCACTAGAGCCAATAAAACTTAAAAAAACCCAAAACTTTTTCTACAGGATGATGATGAGGCTGATCAGGCGAAGATTAAAATAACGCAAAAAGAACTCTGTATGAACAAAATGAAAAAGGCAAAACTGTAAGTAAACAAAACCATAAGGAGACAAGATGTCCTGTGATAACCCCCTCCCACCTGCAGGTCAAACACATTCTGCTGAAGTTTCCTCATACTTGTTATTTCCGTGACACCACCGACTATGACTCTAAGCCTCACAGTGCTTCTTCAAATACACAAATACTTTGATACAAGAAAAAAAAAAGAAAAAAATCCCCACATTTATTTCTGGAAGGGGGGCAAGGGGGGCTGTATTTGTGCTGCCAGGAGAAGAAAATGTGTACAACCGTCCAGCGAGTTATAAACGCTCCTTTGCGTGCGATTGGCCTCAGGTTCAAATGTGTCAGGAACATGTAAATGACTCCAGGACTTCTGCGCAGCGCGTGGATGAGTCAGAGCACAACGAGGGGAGCTGGAGAGCAGAAGACATTTCGTTCTACATCAGGACGCCGGCTATATGGATACAGTCTGGTAGCTGTCGGAGTGTCAGTTAGACAGACACGAGAAAGTGGCTTGAGTCGCATGAAAACAGGACATTCCCTGGATAAATCATCCAGAAGGCAAACGCTGCATGAAACCTGACTGTCTTTCATAGAACAGCTTTTTAACTAATAGAGTTACATCTATTTATCAGCAAACCAGTAAAAACAGTAGACCTATATATGGGCTGAGCATGGATATATGGAACTTTGGTTTTTATACAAAAAACCAAAGTACTGTCAGGATGTCTGCTGAGTTTGTGTGATGCAGGACGCCTGCTACACGTGTCTCTTTAATCCCCTATCTGACTTTTCTCTGAAATATGACAGGTTTTTCATGAGCAGAGATTTAGTCACTTATGTTTGTGCTCAATTACAATAGAGATTACTATGTTAAAGCATTAAGTTTGGAATGCTAAGAGAAAACAACATTTAAATTAGTCTTTGTCCAAAACATTTTAGTCTGGATTTTAAACTTTTTTTTTCTTTCTATTCTTACGACAGTGGAAAGACCTGTGTTGAAATTAGTGCTGGGCGGTACGACAGAAAAAATTGTAACATATTTTTATTTGAAAGATTCTGCCGGTTTCACTGTTTAGTTATTATTTTATTTTATTCAGTGACTACATGACACTTGTGGCTTATTTTACTGTCAGGAGTACAAGGCTTTAAATGAAGGCTGTAATCAAAGCATCACAAAATGACTCAAGAGTCAGTATGAAATTGAGCAAAGAGTTGCAGGATGTAAGCTATTTTTATTGTGCAAAGAGCAACACATTAAAAATAGAAAGAAACAGAGATGCAGAATCTTTAATACTGCTTCCCTTTCAAAACAAAGTATTTTCAGATGGTTCGCAAGAAATGAAGCCAAAATACTTGAGAAGTGGGTGAACTGCACCTGGCTCCATATCCAGTTTACTCCAGTGTCGGTGTCATGTTGGGTTAGGAATTTGGCTAAAGTATTTTCATACTAATATGATGTAAAGCACTTAGTGCGCCGAACCCCAGACGGATGGATCAAGGCTCGCTCCTGTAAAACGGCCAGTACTACCGACATGAGGCTTAGCTACGCTTGTTTGTTTAAAAAGACAAAGACAAAAAAAGAAGAAAAGAAAAAGAAAAATCTTGAAATAGAAAACAAAAATAGGACAAGAAGAAACAAGGAAAAAGAAAGAAAAACTAAATTAGATCCTTCACCCAGGAATTTATGAGAAATTTAAAAAATGCCCAGTAAACTTTGACGTCCACTCCTGTGAACTATTAAAGGAACAGTCACCATAAAATAGTAAAGGAACTGAAGTTATAAAGAGCTTCTCTAGTCTTACTGACCCCTTAAAGCTCTTCAGTCAGGAGCCACATCCAAATATTCACTCTGATATGGAGATCAGTAGAAATCATGGGCTGCCTTCCGTAGGGGCACATATGGCAGGAGGAAGATGTAGGTTTGATGAAATCAAACCCATATCTTTGATGAAATCCCATATCTTTGATGAAATCAAACCCACAACTTTCCAATTCCAAGACCCTAACCCTGCCCTAACCCTACTCAACCCACTGAGCCACAGTGGCTAAGCTACAGCTTTACAAGTTAGTGACCGGCTAATGGCCCCTTCTTGGCATCATCTCTGTGAGAGTGGAGTCAGAACAATATGTACTGTCAAATAACTATATATACACGTCTGATTACTGGGTGAATATAGAAGAGGATCATGAGGATTAACCTTCCCTCCATCCAGGACATCTACAGGCCTGGGTCAGGAAAGGAGGAGCTTACATCTCTGCAGATCCCACACATCCTGGACACTAGCTGTTAGCACTTTTCCCTTCGGAAATGTGCTACAGGGTACTACTTGCATAAACCAGTCACCACAGAAACAGTTTCTTCCCCCAGGATGTCTCTCTGATGTTTATACCTTTATATCTTAAATGTCTTTAATCAGCGCAAAACAGAACTGAAGTCAAATTAAAACTGAGTATTTTTAAAACATGTAAAGAAAAAAAATATATAACTAAAATTATATTTTTTCACCATATCGTCCATTTCTACTGAAACAAATGCTCAAATATATATAGCAGTCATAAGAAGATGCAACACAGGGATGCATGAAAATGCCTTTAACGATAGATCCAGTCTGATAAAAGAGTCTCATTACTAAATCATGAGGTCGGCCAAAGCTTTGAGCTCAATACCAACACGAACTAGTTGGTGCTGGTGTTGCCAGGTTACCTCAGCCAAGGGGTGAACATCTGATACAAGTGAGCTGAGCTCAGTTCTAGTTCAAGACTTAAGGAGCAGGTCACTGGCGGCATGTCCTCCGGCTCATTGGGGTTGAGGAGATTCTTGGACTGAGCCAGCTTCAGTGCATTCCACACATATTTAATCCATATGAGGTCTGGGGAAGTTTGGAGGCTGAGTCTATGCATATGTGTGTGTGTGTGTGTGTGTGGAGGGAGAGGTGGGGTAAGAGGGGTATACTGGGCAGAGAGTGAATCATGCCAGAGTAATATGCAGAGTTTCACAGCAGAAGACTGAAATAAGATGATGACAGATTTTCCCTTCAGCTGTCCGTGTTTCTCATACATCGTCCGTTATCACAGTGTAAACCATGAACACGTTCCAAGTGCACTATGACTACTTCAGGGTTTTAAAGTCAAAGTCCAGGAGGTTCATTTGTGTGGACAGATATATAGGTTGAACTACTTGTAAATACCGTATTATAATATAAAGCTATTGAAATCTTGTCAAAGGAACTATGTGCGGGACCCTAAATCTGCATTTCCCATGCACGCACACAAACACCAACGCAGAATTTTCTCAAATCCCCACTTTGGTCAGAGTTTTTTAAAGTAATAATTTTTATTAAATCAATATTAAACCTCATTTTTTGTGGCTGAAAGACCAAAAATCATAAAAATGTATTCTCAGATATCTGGCAACGTGTGGACTAGACCTAAAAAGATCAGAAATAGATTCCTCTGACTGGAGCAAACGCAAATATTATTATCCAAGAATGATTTCATGCACAAAATGCAATGATCATGTTTTGTGTAGCCAATAGACCTTTTATGACTTGTTTAAGGAAACACAATAGGTCACCTATAAAGGTGGTGTGCTTTCTTAATACCACGACTTTCCTCAGTTTCAGAGAAATACAAAAGAATGAGTCTTGCATGAAGAGTGTATTCTCTGAGACAACCTCCACTTCCCTTTTCTTGAGCTGCCTGACAGGGTTTCCACAGCTGCGGTTTGCAGTTTCACAAGGCGAGCCCTAAGATGAGTCACGCATGTCAATTATGAGTTTAGTGAAGGCGCAAGGAGGTTCCCGTGTAAACACACTGCGTAGTTTTACAGGGACCAAGCAATCCTCGCTCAGTTTGAAGCAAAGACAAAATCAAACCTGAAGAGAAAGTAGTTGTTAGGAAGCCAGGCCTGATGTTTGCTCAAAGCAGGCCAGCTATCAGCTCGGCCCGCTGGGTACGAGGAAGTGCCTCGATGTAGCCATGATAGTGCAACTCAGTGCTCTCGACCTTTGACACTTTTCATCTCAGCTCTGTAGAGCAGAAGTTTGAGGCCTGAGGAGCTCCGGCCACACCAAGGTGGCAAGATGAAGCCACAAAACCAGAGACAGATGTTTCTGTCGCAGCTGCAAAGCGAGTCACGAACATGAAGGAACCCGAGGTCGATGTTTTAGACGCCAACTTCCACCTGCTGATGCGTAATGTTACATGAAGAAATCCATAGGAATTATTAAAGGAGTGTTTATGCCCAGCTTCTGAACTCCAGCTATGCATGTCACACATGTAGATGAGTCCCCAGAAAATATATATATTTTTTATTTCCTAATAAAATTTACTAGGGACACATGATATATCAGCACTAACCTCGACATCGGAGGATGTTATTCATCCTCCGATGAGGATGAATAACATTCATATTGGCATATTATTTGCCAATATGAATATTGGCAAATAAAACTAGGGTGTCATTAAAAACCAATATTTATTTCCATCTTGTTGCTGTTTGTTTCTGGACGGGTCAGGAAGGATGCCGGTCAATATGGTTTTTGTTTGGTCATGTGACAGCGATGGTGATGCAGCAAAGGATTGTGGGGAGTTTCACTGAAGCAGTGGTAAAGTCAGCAGAGTAGTTGGTTTTTACTGATAGGATAGTCAAATATAGATAATATGTAAATAATGTACATAAATTGATTAGCATAACAGCCATATTAATATTGGATATTGATTTTGACCCAAATTTTCATATTGGTGCATTTTCATGTTATTAAATTTGAGTTTTGTATCATGTCATAATGTTATTCCCTCTTCAAAAACATGCCAGGAGTGTTGCTTTGATTATTTTAAGCATGTCTGAGAAATTCTTTAATTTCCCATGGCAACCATTCTGGGGTGCCTAAACACTTCCTCCCATCAAGCTCCTATTTCCACAGAGTTCCTCTTTGGAGCTTCAGTCTCCAGTCAAGTTTCAATAAGCCTCCACTCTTAAAATACAGACCCAAAAAATGCAATTCACTGAAAGAACAGATCCCTGAGAGCAGATATTAAGGCAAAGCTGAATAAAGACGGTTTGAATTCTGCCAAAAATAAATAAATAAATCTCCATTTAGGAACCTTTTGCTACCCAATTATTAATCAGTTAATCCAAAAAATAATCATCAGATCAGTCTTACTGATGCCATGTCAACCAAAAAGGTTTGAGATTTTCACACGTTGATGTTAGAAGTATTTTTTAGCTGCAACTAAAAAGTACTTCTAACAACAACGTGTGATCACTTGATCACTTGTTTTACAAGTGATCAGTAAAACACTTGCTTTACTGATCAAATGTTCAGTAAAGCAATGCTATTATCACATTTTAGGCAATCAAATTTTTATTTTTTATTTAAGAAATAAACTGAATTATTTGTTTTTTGCCTCGTTATTTTTAGTTGTTTTTTTGCCGTTTTTACTCTCAATATTGCCTAAAATCAATTTAAGTGGTTAAATTGTAACGATTAATTGTCAGAATAATCAAGCTGCAGCTTCATGTGTTAGTTCTTGCCCAGTGAAGTTGTCCCTCTCCAGTGGTCGCCCCTCCCTGCGTTCCCATGGCACCCTGATCTGTCCACAGCTGTTTCACTGCCTCACCGTCCGGAACAGAGCCGTCCGTCTCTCCACGTTCGGCGCTCACAGAACCGCGTGGGCTGACTAAACTGAAGGAATGAAAAGTGCTATGTGAGATGGTAAGATATCCCTTGATCAAAATGTTCCTCCTCAGCAATGAATAAACTGGAAAATGAAAAGTTTTTAAGCAGATCTGCTCTGAATACGTTCTTTTTTTTTTTATTAAAAGGAAAAAGTGCATGTAAAGTTTTCGCAGGCCCAACACGTTCTCTGTTCGTCCTGCGGCGTCTGCTTCAGCTCGATCAGGCTTTTAATATTGTTGCCTTTTTTTTTCTCTTTTTATCTCTAAATGGATTTACTGTGAGAAAGCCACACGCTGATTGTCGCCCACAGATGTGAAAGCAAGTTTTCCAACCATAGAGAGATCCTCTGTTAAGTGTTAGCAGAGCCTGACAGAGACAGGAAGAGAAAGAGACGCGGCAGCGCGCCCACGCAGCCCAGCTCAGGCCTGTGCATCATACGACGCTGCATGTTCAAATTCAGCGCTAAGCATGTTGCAGCACATTAAGCTACAGGTACATAATTATACAGCATTAAAAAATTGATGTATCTGTAACACAGAAACCAAAAGAAGTGGGAACCAAAATTAATGTCTTCAGCGAGTTTCATGCAAAACAAAAACAAAAAAAAAGACAACCTTTCACCGGGCTTTATCTATGTGAAATATTTATCTATAGATCAAAAGTTTGACATGTTTCCAACAAAACAAAATTATGCAGAAAGCATCTTTGTTTTTAGGCTGTACAGTCATCAAATATTACAAGGCCTCCAACATTTGTAGAACAATAACTCACATTTTATATTATATTACATCATGCTTGATATACTTATGCACAAACCTTTTTATGTTTCCTCCTGAGTTTATTTTTCTTTTATGCTGTGATGGTAGCAGTGGTGGGACATTTTTTAATTTAGCTAAAAATGTCTACTATTATTTCATCATTTCATCTCAATTACTCACATTTTAATCAAAAACCGTATATTGATCAACATTTTCAATTCAAAAGGGCTTTTTGCACCTAAATTGTTGAATAAATACATATATGAGCTCAACAACAAAGATATTTATTGTATTGTTTTTAAATCTGTTATTTGGGTCATACAAAGTGCCACTACATCCTTTCAGCTTCCAGTGTTTCAGGAACTCCTGATCATTCATGGAACCTCTTTAGAAATGTGGACTGTGGCCATGTTTAGCACTGAGAAGCTTTTTTAGGTTTGAATAGCTTCGCTGATAGACTAACTTCCTTTAGCACAACTTGAACACAACAATAGTCTTTTCCAGGGTCCCATCAGTTGCTTTTTGAAGTAAAACTGAACCCCTCTGTGGGCCGACAGACGCAGCTTTATCGCTATTTGTTAGCGGGTTTCTGGGTGTACCGAAAACACAATACAATGATTCCAGGTTGGGATCTTTGTATGTAAAAAAGGGAAAATTTTACATGTTAAAATCTATGTAATTAGTTCATCTAATTAACATTTCAAAGTCTTGAAAGTCTACCGATTTAAACTCTTCAGTGATGTTATTGTGACTCTATTTCTGTTTATGTGCGTGGGCTTTATTGCGATGCTCTTGTAGATTTGTGTGAATCCATTTGCATGTCAATAAATGTCTACTGGTGGGCAGAACAGACCACCATTATCTTGTAACTTCAGTTGTATTCACCTTGTAGCCTCCTTAAAGAAATGCATTTAGCTCGATTTGATTTGAAATGACTGAGAAGAAAAATCAAGTTCTTCTTTCATTAGCTAAAATGTGACGCTAACAATGCTATTGACATCATGTACAGTGTTAACCTGTCTGAGCTCCTACAGACAATCCAGATAGTTACAAATCAGTTAAAAATCTCTAAATATTTAGATTTAGTTTATTTTTCTTTTGTTAGGTGTATTTATTTTTTACATTATTTTTGTTTAAGTCTGAGATCAAAATGTTGGATTTTCTTTTGACAATCCTACAACTACTAGAAGCCTGAAAGTTGCTGGAACTACTTTGTCTTTCTATGCCTCTAATAAAGACGGCGGCGGAGACGTTTCAGGTGAGTCACGTTTTAACAGATCTGCTGCAGAAGGAGGTTGATTCCCCAGTAGACAGTAGTAATCTGAGCATGCTCAGAGGGGACAAACAGCTGCCATTTAAAGGAATCGGTCTAGTTCACTGGCTGCCGTCAGCTCTACTTAAGAAAATCTGTTGACATTATGGTTTACCTTATTATTACTCAATTATACAAGAGAATTGTGAATCCTTTTTTGCTACTTCATGTGCAGAAAGTGTAACAAATAAATCAGATTTAAAGGCACTCTGAGCATCTTCCTAGTTGAAAATTGTACTTGAATAAATAAATGTTATATCTAGAATTAATTGTTAAAACTATTGAATATTCAGTATAAAAGATTTGTTGTGACCATGGAGTAAAATGAGTCACTTTTAGTGAGAAAATGATCTCACCACTGACAGGATCAGAAAACCTGGGCCCACTTTATAACATTTACAATAATCTCTTTAGTCATTTATTTTCCACATCGGCAAGCTGAAAACTCAAAACATACCGCTAATTTTTTGCCAGTTTATAAATCAGATGAGCCAATATGCTTCTGGGAAAAAAAGGCTGCTTCTGATAACTAATCAAATATCCAAATAGTTTTAAATTCTCTTTAACAGGAAACATTAAAACTTTCCTCGACGCATATTCAAACATTTGTCGGAGCAAATCAAACTGATGTAACAACTAATGAATATTCTTCTAAAAACATACATTCGTTCATGCAGTGGAACTTTCCTCGCTTATTGTTCCGATGAAAGAGCAGAGCAGACAAAACGTTACATGTACAGATATCAATTGAATGAAGCAGACTAACGGGTCAGCTTTGAACTGGGCTGTGGGCCTTGATGCAACGCTCGTCTGCGTGGTTTCAGCAGCAGCTGCTTGAATGGTCTCAAATTAGAGTCTAGTTAGAATCTAGTTCTATGTTTCAAACCTTGAATGGTCAGATAAATCTACCAGAGGAAATGCGATGTGTGCTTTTGTAAAAAAATGGGACGATTTTCAGTTTGATCGGCCCTGACAGTGGATCACCTGGTCAGGAACTCAAAAATCCAAACCTTTTCCAAACTGTGAACACACCATGCTTTAGCACTACAGCTATGGGTCACCATTGGTGAAGTCTTTTCCACTATTTTGTCATCATGTGTTGCCATTTTGTGCTTTCATGATTCAATTTTTGCTTGTTTGCGTCTTCCAGCAGTCATCTGAGTGTAGGCTTTCTTTTTATTTCTTTGCTCTCCCTGCATATATCTACATTTGGGTCCTCCATTCGAACATGACATTCATTTAAGCTGTATATTATTTTTCTGTATTTGAATTTAAAACACTTCATTTCTATTGATTGTCCTCCTGAACGACATTTCCTTACAGTAAACTTTGGACGCACTAATACAAATACATTTGCCGATATTGATATCACATCGTAATATTGCTAACCTTGCTAGCCGCAAATATACAACTGAAAAAAGATTACGATGTTAACCCCAAATAATTCTGTCTTTGTTATAAATTTGTCAAACAGCAGCTGCTTTCACACATACAAGCACACACAGTGTGAAGTCGCCTCTAATTCTTTAGCACAAGCTAGAAACAATAGTTTTGAACTCTGTGGAGATCTAAAAAAACATCAGCAAAGAATCCCGATTTAAAATGAAGCACACCTTCCTGTGAAAACCTAACCTGACAAATTTTGAAAAATTCCATCAAACTGGGTGGAGCCAAGAGACAAACTGGTTAGGACAAACTGAGACGGTTGTTAATTTATAAACTTTCTTGTCATATTTGGTGACTTTTTATCAAAAAAGAAACCCAAAAAAAACTGCTGACAACTCTAGTGACTTTCTCTCTGCGTTGTTAGAGACTTTTCTCTTTAGCTCAGCTGCAGCCCTGCTCTGTCCTGAGCGAGCAGTGAGAGCGGCCATTAGTCTCTCAGGCTTCTCCAGGACTGCAGTCAGTCTGAAAGTCATCCGTCCTGCAGCACATCGTCACCAACAGTCAGAGCAGAGGAGAGCCATTCCACTCCGTGTCCATGTTGCAAATGAATCACACATTTGTAAAGCTGAGTAACGGTCTCGATCAATGGTCTCCACGACAACACTCTCTATTCCAGCTCCTGGCTCGCCACCAGGTGGGCAGGGTGACGTGTCTGAGTGAGATGGTTTTATACCCCAGTGAGGTAAAGATGTACCGTTTCAAAGAAATATGAGAATTCAGCTGCCTAGGTAACCTAAGGAGGCCACAAATTAGACAACTTACAATACAAAACTAATGTTAAATGTTAAAATTCACACCAATATATAAAGATAGAACCCTAAATAGCATATTTAGGGTTATTTCGGGGTTAGTGAGATTTTTTTTAAACAAAATTGGTTAAAATATGCATCAGCATGCCAACAAAACTCTATGATTGAACATGATTATCAGGCTTTTCAACACATCCGTAAACTTTAATTTTCTTTCAGATTAAAATAAAAGTTTGCCTCATCAAACTAAGCTATCCATCATGAACACCTATGAATCTCCAGCTCTGAGTCTAAGTTGAGTCCACAGAGGAAGTAAACCAGTTCATAGTTGATGATAAAGCTACTGGCCGTTTTCTGCTATGTGTGGGACGACTGAGCCCCTCCCTTTATTGTCTGACAACTGCAGTTTGTTCATCTGTTTCCAACACATGTAGAAACGACCTCTGACCCCTGACCTGCAACCCCAGCAGCTGCCCTGCCTCATGACCTGAGCAGAGCTCGGCATTCCGCTCCGCTCTTGGGGACGTCAGATCGGACAAGCCATTATCTGGGAAATGATACGCAGCGCTGGTGCCCAGCTGCTAATCAGCTGTCCAGAATTTACACACACCACACAGCAGCCCACCCGCGTTAAAAGCAACACACACACACACACATCGTGAGCCTCATTCAGCTGAGCAGTTCTGTCACTGTGGGAAATCCCATTTCTGTGTCCCCTCGCTGCATGCATCCTCACACTTCCTGTTTACAAATCTCACACACACACACACACACACTTGCAAAGAGATCCATACACATGACAACCCACGCACACAGAGCAGAGACCTGTGCATAGAGGAAAGCGGGCGTATGCTCATGTGAACAGGCACAGATTCCTAAGCGGGTCACAACAGTCTCCACAGAGGAGGGCAGATAATGAACCCAAGGAATAATAATAGTTGAAAGACTTTTGGAAGAGAACATGGCTTAGCATGAGACTTCACTTCTTTGTACTGTAATTCAGATATAAGAGGCTGTGGAATGATGTGTGGCTTTCAGAATGTATTCCAGACAATGCTTCGTTTAGAAAACTGAATTGAAAATCTTTCATAATTGAAGAATTTTAAAGCTTTTAAAGTTTCTACGTTTCTGTTCTATACCAGAACAATACCAGAATTTCATTCTGGAGACAATACCATACATCAAGTCCTGGATCCTCCAGCCCACATTGCAAAAACATTAAAGTTTACCAAGTAATGTTGCTGTATTTTCTAGCATAAATACCTTAGTATGCTTGAAATGAGTGAAAACTAACTTTCAAGTAACTTTTCAGCAAGAATAAAGGAGCTTGTTCTAAGTCAAGAATTCCTTAATATTGATGAAAAAGTATTAGTTCCACAGTAGATTATTTTACTAAAGACATTTTTCCCATAAGTGAAATAATCTGCCAGTGAAACTAGTACTAGTTTTTATCAATATACAGGAATTGCTGACTTAAAAAAACTCCTACATCTTGATGAAAAGTTAGTTAAGTCTTATTTCAAGTGTACTAAGACACTGACATTAGAGATTAGACCAAAAATACTTGGTAACATTTTGTGTTTTTGCAGTGCAGAGTTCCTGGAAAGTCTCCAAACATTCCAAAATAGATTCTAAAATCAACTTAATTGACGTCTGGCAGAGTGGAGGAGCATGATGAGTAGAAAATGAGAAAATTACATCACATACTTCGAGGTCAAGGACATCAGGACTAGGAGATGCAGATGAGGCTTTAATATGTGTCTCTTTTATGTGTATTTTTGCCTTCAGGTTAAGCCTGCTTCACATGGAAAGATCTTAAAATTGTCTGATGATTTTCAAAACCTGAGCGATCGCAAACATGACAGTAAACCTCAGATAAAACAGGTTTGGTCATACATTGTGTGGAGCAACACACTACACACAAACTGATTGTGCTCCCCAATGTTCAGATGTCAGATGGAAAGTCTTGCAAAACCTCTCGAAACCAAACGTGAGTTCAGCGTAAACAAACACTGACTGGGAAGAAGCAACAGCAAGAGTTTGTGAACGGTGAGTAACAGAGAAAAAGACGTCTCCAACGGCCACTGGACGTCATCTGAAATTATGGACGAGACCTCGCTTTCTGACTGGCTACACATCACATTCAGCAGGCCGCGTTGCTGTTTGTTCTCGAGGAACATGATGCTGCGACATCGGGATTAAGGCAAAAGCAATCAAACATCTTGAGTATTCCTGACTTTTGATCGGAGAGGTACTGACATCCTTCAGACTGGACCAGATCGCTCTTAACAAGCCACACAGGGCAGGAATATGTCTGCAGGTAATCTTAGCAGTTAGAAAAGTTTTGATATATAGCTATAACTATAGCTATATACACTATAGTTAGTTTTTAGTGTGTTTGCTAGGTTTTATTGGATATTATTAGTTAAATATTGTTTAGTTTTTATTTGTTCTAATAGTTTTTTCATACTTTTTTTAATTTTAGGTGCAGAATTCAGAAAGGTCAAAGTATTGTATTGTGATTATGCATATACTGATTGGATAAAGAATACTAAACATAAGCGACCATTTTCAAAAAAAATCATTCAATTAAACAACCAACTGACTGCTGTTTTCTCCCAACACTGCAGTTGCCATTTTGCAGACTAGTGTGACGCCAGGAGGATGGAGTACTGTAATTTGCAGAGGAGTTACAGTTTTTTTCCCACATTAATTGCCGTTTTTATTTATTTCAGTTAACAAAAATGTTCAGTTTTTGTTATTTCTTTGGTTTTAGTGAACCGTAATAACCTTAAATCTTAGGAGGCATCTTGATAACATTCTTTCAGGTTGCCAGAAGGGGAACGTCGGGATAAAAATCAGCATAAAAAGTTGCTGTGTGGACTACAGCAGGGAGTGAGCGGTGTGTGTGTTGAGCGGTGTGTGTTCACTGTGCCTTCATAGTGTGCAGGGGATCTGCGGTCACGCTCAGGCATTTTCGTCAGCTCTTTTGGTGAAGTGTGTGTTTGTCCTCTGAGTCTTTGTTGCTATAACGAGCCAGCATTGTGCTGTGTGTGGCGGATGGGGACGCTAACTTCCGCACTCACAATAATAGAACCGATCTTCTTTTTCCTGTGTTACTGTACTTTGTCCCAGGGAGTCTCCGGAAAGACGAAACCCTTATATACACTGGGACCTTAGTTGAAGTTCAGATCTAGTCTTTGAGTAGGTGTTGTAACTTATGTACTTTATTAAAATAGCGCTAAGGGGAGAAGGCACTGGGTAGATGGTATCTTTGGGGAGATGTTTGAATTCATAGGCTATTACTTGCAGTCTTGATTGGTCTGACTGCAGAGCTTTAGCAGGCGCCAGTAGTTTAAGACAATACAATTTACTCCTCTAACACATGCCTACTGCATTTACTTCCAAATGAACTGCAAGTCAGAGACCAGAATGGATAAGCAATCATCCTGCATTTGAGTTTTTGAGTTAAAATCATGACATGGACCTAGATAGTGACTTTGAGCTCTGTAAAAACTTGGTTTCACTATTCTTAGTTTAGATCAGCTGACCACTACTTAAAAGAAACACTACATAAACTTACCAGAAGCATTGACTGGTGTGTCATTCAAATGATGTTAGTCATTTGAATTTGACTAACATCCTCTTCTCAGTCTTTCGGGTCTAAAATGATGTCAGCTCACTCCAAACTGCCTCGACTCTTTTTGGGAAACCTTCCCATAAGGTTTATGAGGATATTTTTGATTCTTTGACATCAGACATTAATATTGAACAAGAAGGCCATGAGATTCCATGAAGCTGTCTCTGAACTGTTCTTGAACTAATCTGAATCTATTTATTCCAGAATAGTTTATCCATTCATATCCAGACTGCTAAATGTTGAATTTCTTGAATCTATGCTGAAGTGAAAACCCATCTTTTCTCCTTGGCATATGAGGAAACTGAATATGAGACTCTGTTAGATCTAATAGTTCATATTAACTTTGTTTGTTGTGTCTCTTGTTTTAAGGCGCATTCACACCAGTCTTGTTCAGTTCGCTTTAATCAAACCGTAGTTCGTTTGTCTTGAACTGCAGTCGAGTTCGTTTGGGGGAGGTGTGAATGTTCAATCCAACTCTGATGCAGCAGCACCACAGGCGAGCAGGTGAACAGCTTTTTCCATTGGTTTGAATTGTTTGACACAGTGAAGTGTGAGTGCAAACTTATTTTGACCAAAGTGCAAAGTAAAGCACTTTGGTCAACTTCAGCTGCTTTTAATGTCCTGTTAAAATAAATCCACACTGACACATCACTGCACTGGACTGAAGCCTGGTCTCATCAGCTGAAGTGCTTTGCATGTTCTCTTGTCTGGTGATACCTGTGAACATGTGAATTATTCATAGTTGAGTAAATGTGCTTAGCGAATAACAATAGGTCTAAAGAAGCTGAAAATGGAAGAAAATGCAAATAACTTATGTAAAATTGGTGCAGAGGCATCTGATGTTAAGGATGAGAATCCTTAACATTTGGGCCAGATGTGTTGCTGTGGATCAGCTAGTGAAAAAAGGACAGCTGCATGCAGCTTTACTTTAACTGTTTAGCTCATTCCTCTAATGACCTATTACAACGTTGCTTTGTTGTTGAGTTAACATGAAATGAAACCAAAACCACAAGTTCTGAAGCCACAAGAGTTTCCAATCTGTTCACAATTACCTTAAAACAAGAAACATTTAATGACAAGGGATGAATTTCTGTTCTTCATTTAAAAAAATGATTTGTTTCCAGAAAAACTAAAAGTGTTTTTTAGTTTCACGATGTTATGAATTTTATGATTACCTTTTGTCTGAGCTCTGTTTTTTGGTTCTTGTATTTTCAGCTATTTCTGTATTTTTCTTAAGTTAGCCGTTTGTGCAGTACATATTTGATTTAATATCATATATGGAAGTGGCACAAATCTGAAAAGGTCGGAATTGGGCCGTTTAGAATGACATAAAAAAGTTACATTTACATTTCCTGCTGTGTGAGCAAAGTCTTGTTCATATCAGGAGAAGAGGTGATGCTACAACTTGTGTGAAGGAGCAGTCAGTGTCCAACAACATTTACTATTTTAAAACCAAGACAAAATGATTTACAGTTCATTTCATAAATGATATATACTGTAGCATATATTAACTATTCCTCAGTAGACAGAACCAATCAGCTTTCCTGTTAGCATATAAAGATCTTGGTCTGTTCTGGAAAATTGACTTTGCTTTTAAAAACATTAAAACTTTACTGATATTAAAACTAACTAGTTTTGTGTCTTCCTCAGCAATGGCGCCTACATAAAAGAATAAAAATCTGACCTTTTGGTTAAGCTGCATTCTGAGCTTAAACCTAGCTTTTAAGAGACAAATTGCATATTTAAATCAAATTTCTGTAGAACATTTAAGTGGACATCTGCCTCTGCTTATTTGCTACTGAGAATGAAAATTTAAATAAGATTAAACCTCCCTTCTGGCCCATATTTCTATGTATTAAAACTAGTGAATAACTCTGGATGTGTGATTTGTTGGCACTAACAACATATCAGCTGGCACTCGTCATTGTTTTAAACATATTCTATAAGTCTAACAAATCAAACTGGGCTGATATTATCAACTGATATTTATATCCATCTTGTTGCTGCTTGTTTCAGCAAAGTTGGTCATGTGACAGTGATAGAGATGCAGCAAAGGATTGTGGGGAACTTAACTGAAACCGGGAAGCAGTAGTGAAGTCGGTGTTGTGGTTATTTCTTTTTTCAAGGTGTCAAGTGGTGAAATATGTTTAATAGATAAAATATTGGTAAATATTGGTGATCAGCCATAACGGCTGCTTATCAGATATTGATACCTGCTCAAAATTTCATATCGCAGCATCCCGATAAGATCATCATATCCATATGTGCTTCTTCAATTGCATGATACTCTGTATTGCCTGATGACTTTACATGGTCAACAGAAATAAAAATGCAGGAGTGACTTTTTATCTCACATCAACGTCTTGATTGCATCAGGTCATGGACAGTGAGCAGTGTGTACAATCCACGTCAACTTCCTGTGCCCGTTAACACCAATAAGGTAATGCGCACATTCAACCAGAGACACAATTAAATCAGTTTCCACCAGCGCTCAGTTCAAATGCAGTCATCTGGCAGGATTACTGGAGCGCAGTGGGAGGGAGAGGATAGGAGAGGAAGTGGGTCTGGGACGGAGCAGCAGCTTCCTGCCGTGCCTCGCTGAAGCCAATGCGAGGGGCAGACGGTGGGAGGTGGAGGACGGCAGCCGCTGGAGCCGCTCCAGTCGCTGTTTTGGCAAAGTTAGCACTGGGACAGATGGCCCGGCCGTCGCTGAACACTCACCCCGTACGCACAGACAGACACGGAGAAGCCCCTGACTGAGGACAACACATGAGCACATGCACAGAGGGTGCAAAGAGGGGAAGGGAAGGGGGAGGAGAAGTGCCAGCGGATTAAAGCACCGCCACCTACAGACAGAAAATGTGTGAATAAATGCACACACAGACACAGACTTAGTCAGCACCAAATTAGGGATGAGATTAAATGCCATATCAAATCTACTTTACTTCCCCAGGTCCTGGTCCCGTGGGCCCCTCCTTTACAAAATGCAAAACATAAACAGCAACTAGGCTCACAGATTAGTTTTGTGTGCCAATACCAGGCGATAGGGCTGCTATAAAACATTACTTTAGTCACCAAGTAATCATCACCCTTATGACTAATCAAGTAATCACATAAAAATTGTCCTGTTGTAGCCACATATGTATGTGTGTATGTATCTATATATATATATGGTCCGGTGGTAAAACAAATCAGTTCCTTTTTTTTAATAAGACTTTATTGCTCAAACTGCAATATGATTCAAACATCACTTTTAGTCTGAAGTCTAAAAATATATATATTTTATAAAATATATTGCTAATGTTTTTTCCATTTGCTTTCATACTGTTACTCTTCTTGATCAGCAAACACATTTCATTTTAGCCTAAATGTATTTCCCTGCATATGTTTAACATACCAGACTCTGTGCTAACCTTGGCAGGTAAACATCGAGGAACATGGAGGACATGCTGTAGTGAAACTACTGCTAATTGTTTCTTTCCAAGTTTGAGGAAACTTACAAACCTGTCAGATGAAACTGACACATACCACAGGGAGCAGAAAGAATGTTGCTTAGTCGATACAAAAGCGTGGCAGGAATATGATATGACTGCGTCAGTCAGAGTGGGTGTCAGGAGAACTTTCCAAAAGTCTCTAATTTTCCTTTTCTTAAAACTGTTCGGTGAGTCAAATCTACCTTTGGAGGTTGAAGTAACGTATAGTCCTAATGCAGAAGGAGTCTTCTCTCTGCCCGAGCAGGCGGCTGCATTGGTTTATGAATTTTTAAATGTGCCGGGATCGCACTGAGAGCCCGTATCCAGCCGGAGGCAGCAAGGCGCGGACTGAAATATGATGTTGTGAAGGTTCATATTGATTTTTATACAAAAGCTAGATGGCTCCAACTCTTATCCTGTGAAAATGAATAATTTAATTTCCAGCCTCACCACTACCTGTGTTTTTCCAAATATGTCCTTCAAACTACACAGACGTGATAGTAACACAGTACAGTTTGTTTTGCTTTAAATGTTCTCTGTCAAAAACTGATGTGAATGTGAACGTTATCCACGAAGTGTACAAATAAGTTAAACCTGTACACCAAAAGTATCCAGACTGAACATCCTATGACTCTTCTTCAGATGCTTTTCCTGCTTGGCAATGGTTCTGTTCTCCATGTATCGATGTCTGTTGTCTAAGAGAGGAATACGACAAATCCAACATGCAAACACTTATCCAGCATGACCAGATTGTATGACTGTCATGAAGTAAAAAGACATTTATGTTGTTTAGAGCTTTACAAGATGTCAAATGACTCTCCTCCTCACTGTTTTCATTATGAGGAATACATCAACCTCAAAGGTCTGCTTGAATGCAACTTTTGATAGGATATTTTGGATGTGTTTGATTGCATTAATGCTCTGCTATCTGAATATTTTTTGTCCTGCTTTGTGGACTGTAGCAGTGATGACCACAGCTGGTGTATATCTTTAAAAGTTGAGATGCTATAGCTCACCGACAGACATTAGAAAAGAAAGATAAAGTCAAGAAATGCAGGTTATCTATATAAGCTTTGCTATTTCTCGCAAAACTACCACAATTACATATTATATGTTTTTGTTTTTACACAACACCAACATCAATTCTTCCTTGAGTATGAACTTGTGTAACGTACCCTTTATTAGAATTACAACTTCATTAATTCATACAGAGGAACCCTTAGAACATGGAAAGAGTTTTAGCAAAAGTAAAAAGATAATTTCTAAGTGTAACCAGTGAATATATCTATATATCTATATAACCTTGATTAGTCAGGGTCACAATGACTCATTCACACACATGAGGTTTGATATGACACATTGTGAGATTCTGCTGTTGTCTAAGAGCTCTGAACAGCTAGTGGTTTAGTTTTAGATACAACAATAGGGTTGTGCTATTTGTCACCAGTCAGCTGGAGGGAAACCCAGGGCTGAGTGTGAAGCTTTCTGTCCGACTGTCTGGGGAGAACCTCAGGGTAGTCCACCCACTGACGTGTTTATTCTCCTATTCAATATGTCTCATTCAGAGGGGGAATCCCAGCAGGCCTGGACCTGATGAATCAAACTGAAGGTCATGCAAATGCTGAGACTGGAATTCATTTAGGCAACGGTGGAAGTAAGTAAATCAATACTGGAGGAGTTTAATACCAGGGCTACCTGAAACCTTCTTCAAAAACCAAAAAATTATTAAAAATCTGTTTTATTCAGGGTATTCCAAAAGAGTAAACAGCCCTATTTACACGCCTACATGAAACAAAGTGATGATTAATTTCTGTTCAGGTTCAGGGGCTTGTGTCTCATAATTTGAATGAATCAGATCTCCCGTCACAAGATGTGATGTATTCGAATTGAGGAGAAACAAACAAAAACAAGAGATATGGAAATCAGTGTCTCTCTATACTCATATTTGCCAACACAACCTTCTCTACAATTCAGAAATGTACCTATGCAAAGGAAGGTAAAAGTGTTAATTTGTAATCCAGTTTTTCTCAGAGAGGTGGGTAGTCTGTGTGAGATTATCAGCCATTTAACATATTTAGCTTAGCTACAGACTACTGTTTGCCTCCATTTCACTTGCATCTAATGAATTAAGAAAAGAAATTACCAACATATTCATATATTGAACTTGTCCCTGTACCTTTTACCACTTAACAACAGAGGAGTCAGTCAGCAGCAGCTCTAACCCACGTCCCTCCTGTCCTCTCCTGAGTGAAATTAAAGCTGCAGTATGTAACTTATAATTTGTTCTTTTACATATTTGTTAAAACTGTCATTATGTAGTGACAGTATGGCATGAAAGATAATCTGTGAAAAATCTATTTCCTCTGCTTTCTCCCAGTACTATCTAGAAACAGCTAATCAGAGACAGGAGAGTTTTACGCCACTACGCCACCACGGCACGCCCGATGAGCAGTAAATATTGTGGTAGTTATCAGTATTGGACCAAAGAAAGCAAGGCAGTTACAAGCCTTTAAAATTGTGACGCTTTTGATGGGTCAGATAGACTCAAAAAATTGCAGTTTTGTGGGGGGGCCCAATTTGATTTTTTGTCATGGGGCCCAAGATTCCTGGCAGCACCCCTGCACACAGTATTAATAGAACTGTCGCAGAAACTAATATCTACAGTCTTCCTTCTTTTAGCAAATTAGTGGCAAGGGAAATGTCTGGCTGTGTAAAAAAGAATTGTAACAATTTCCTAAACTGCATTTTTCTTCAAATGTTTTAGAGACGCTCTTCAAAAAAATGTGTGAATACGCTCAATTAGAAGTTATGTTTTAGTGAAAATTTGGTCACTCATAACAAACATACATTAGATTATATTTTCTGTTGTGGCTTATTTTTCAGGTTAAAAGTATATTTTAAAAATAACTTTGAAGCAAGTATCAAACATACTTTTTGATAAGCCCACGTTTCTGTAGGAAATTTGTATTATTGATCTGATGCAATATCTTAAATGTTGGGTTTTTGTTATCGGCACGCAAATGAAGAGAAATAAAGGTTTGAAAACATCCATTTTTGGCAGATCAATTTTCAAAGAATATTTTATGTTTTTGAATATTACTGTAAGCAAACTTTTTTTTATTTTAAAATGGTTGAAAAAACATATAATAAATTTATCCTCCTGCTTTTCCAATGTCTCTATCCTCTTTTGAACAGGGTTTTTAGTGTTTTGGCAAAAACACTACGGGGAAATTTTTTTCAAAGATAAAAGGCGCAACCATGATACCTCCACACCAAAGCAATGCAAAAATGGTTATTTATGATGACAAACAGGAGCGCCAGGAAGCAAAGGTGACACATGAATGGGTTTCCTTTTTCTGTTAACAGAAATTTAAACCTGTTTAAAATTTGTTCAACGGGTTTACCTCTGAGCTACAGCTGTTATCAGTGAACTGATGAAATAGCAGAAACTAGTTCAATGTCAGCAGCTGCTCCTGATTTCTGGGAACTCATCACTGTTTGCTTTCCCTCAGAGTGAGAAAAAAAAGCTGTGATTTGCTACAAACACCATGAAACATGAACATGAACAAAACTTCTAATCTTCTGAGTTTTCCTGTATGGAAATAAATGCCAGAAATCATTGTGACTAAAGTGTTACCACTGCAGTTTTGCAAAATATGCAAATTTTGATACAGATTAAAAAAGAAAGAAAAAACAAACACCTAATCCAGCAAAAAAAAAAAAAAACTTTTGTTGAAAACTTGATTTTTTTCTAAACTGGCATGTTTCCATTTTTTGTAAATCCAGTTTGCGCAATTATATGGTCGCATTAACTAGACTTTAATTCTTTGAGCATAAAACACAGAGGTGAACTTCAGGCCATATATTCTCGTCACACAGTGTTTCAAGCCAACAATGAGTCTTTGAATCAGCTGCAGTGAGGAATTTTTGCTTTGTTACAGACTGGAAGCCAATGTGAGACTCCTTGTTCATGGGAGAATGAAACATCTTTTCTAAATTGGTCAAATAAGTTCAAACTTTCAGCAAGTTTGCATGTAGATTCTCTCTTTCTGCTCCACAATCGTTAGCATGAGATGCAAACAGGACTCCTCAGTAAGCAGTGGGACTACCTTTCATTTCCTCCAGCCTCAGTGAGACATTTGAGTAGAGACAATGGGCCTATAATCTGATAGCGCTGTCTGTTTCCGGACAGAGCTAGAAATGGACTACAATACCATCCCCATGCTGAAGTGCACCAATAAATGATGGCAGCAATCGTCCTCTCCTATTTCAGGAAGGAGGCTAATGACATTTATCTAACCTTGTGCGATGCAGCCGTATGATGACGATACATCAAATGCATGAATGAAAATAAATTAGTCTTATAAGAGCGTTCCCATTAAGCTGAAACTATCTTCTGAATGCTGCTAACGTAGCAAAAGGCTCACAGTCATCTGCACTTCAAAGGCACCCAGCTACAAAAAAAAAGAGGAAATGATTCAATAATTCATGAGATAGCAACTCCAAACCGCTTCAGAGTTCCCATGCTATATGTGGCTTATACAGATGAAACGGAGTTAGCATTCTCAACATTTTCCTTTTCCTCCTTCAAATCCGAAAATATATGCAGCCTAAGAGCTGAGCTGTACAGAAAATGTGTTTAGTGTGCTCCCAGCTGTGTCGCAGGAGACAAAGTTTGCAGTTAAATATGGGAGTTTATGACCTTTCACTGCGTTCATATCCAGATCAGAAGATTAGTCTTTCTGCGTGTCAGTTTGGACAGCAGCTGGTATAAAAATAAATTCAACATAATCTACAAAGGAAGCGACAGTCTATTCATCAGAACATTAGCAGGCAACAGATGCATGTTGATTTAACATAGAAAAGTATTTTTTTTTTCTATTTTCAAGAAGTTGTCCTAAAAGGTCCAGGTTGGCCCTTTGTTAGCGACAGCACTGTATCTGTTTTAATGTTCGAATAAAGAAAATTAATGGACGTCGGTCATAAAAAGCATTAAAACACAGTGGACGACCACCTATTCACTGTTCGGTATTTGCAGACTGACTTACTCGTGGAACGTAACTCCAGATCATTTGCAGAATACACGTCCGTTTCTGGATTTTCTTTGTAGCATCGGCTCATTAGCGCACGTGCTAAAAGAAATGTTTTTTTTCTTCTTGCATTTCATCGTAAATGTAAAAATATTACAAAATACAAAAGACAAATAACATTTGAGTCACATTTTGTTCCACTATTTTCTGAAAAAAAAAAAAAAAGCTATTACATTTATATACCTGTGAACAGTAATTAAACATGAGGGAAGATGGAGAAATAAATTAATATTTTCCAATGAACACATGGGACACAGTCTTATCCAGTCCAATAACAACTTGTGTTAATCTCATAAAACATGTGTATTATTCTTTTGTCCGTGATGAATCCACCAGAGGGCGCATTGATAATATAAACACGTTAAAGTTCATGTGAGTCCAATAGATAATTATCTACTGAACTACAAATTGTTTTTAAAAAATTATGACAATTGTTGTTAGTTATACTTAGTTGTAAGTATTGTCTAGGCAAATTGGTTATTTTTGTAGTAAGTAGTATTTCCATTAATATTATAAATAAATGTTACTTATTTATAGATCTACATTTTAAGAATGATCCATACGCATTTCTTATAATGCAAAGTATTATAAGAAATATTGTAAGAAATGTGCAAGAATTTGCTTGAAAGTAAATACTTACAAAAATTTTTTTGTACGTATTTAGTCTGCTTTAATCCACCCGTAGTGTGTTTGTGTAGAAAGTCCGGTTGGTTTGGGGAGATGTGAATGTGTCACTGAACTCTGATGCAGAACAAAAAAAACAAACTCTGGCCCGCCCATAAACCGGCTGACGTGAACTCTGGTGTGTTTTGAATGCATATGTGAATGCCAAGCAGACCAGAGACAACTTCAAAAGCAGGAAACGGACTATAGCACACGGCATTCTGGGTAAATACAACCAAAACAAACGTGTGAGTCTGGCGATAGCGAGAGAAATGGCTTATTGTGAGGCGTGGAATGAAAAGGAGGTCAGATGAAAATCTAGCTGGCTCTGTTTACATTTCCTGATGAAGTAAGTTGCACTCTGTGTCTTTTTTGTTTCCTTCAATGGTTCCTGGTGCAGCGCCACCACAGTTGAGGAGGGGGACAGGTTTTTCAAAGGGTTTGGTTCATTTGACACAGTGCACTGTGAAAGCGAATCCCACCAGCTGTAAATGTAAGAAATGTTGCAGTTTTGGTTCCCAATCAAACCAAGTCTACTGGACCATCAGCTGTGAAAACACCCTATATTGTACTAACAAATGCTTTAGAATAACTGGTTCTACATTTAGTACCTTGGTTTCAGCTGAACTCAAAACATACATTTCATCTTCTTGAATTTCTTCCCGTCTGCTCCAATGTATTGATGTTTTAAAAAAATCTATGCTGCTGCTGCTGCTTTGCAACCTCCAAAAAGGCAGAGACTTATAAAATACAACACTGTCTTAAGAACATTTTACATGCACAATACACGTCTTAATCATCCAACAAAAAATTTTCACATCAGTAGAGATGTCAACATTTTGTCACATCACAGCACTACCGCACCAGGATTCAAGCACACAAAGACAGTCGATCCTGAACAAATCCTTTGTCCCCTCATCCAGTCAGACCTTTACACAGCTCTTAAAACAACAAGCATGACTCTGCTTCATGTATAATTGATCATTACATTAAGAGTTGGCTGACATGCACATGGCTGACATTTACCAAGTAAACGAGAAGCACCTTGTGACTTCCTGGAAGCCTTTGCTCTCTGGGAAGAGGACTGATGTGAAAAAAAAAAATCAATTCTGTTTTCAAGCAATTTATCTTCACGAGTGTGTGCAGGCGACTCACGACCACTTCCTGGTTCCAGGATGATGCACTTCTTCTCCAGTTTCCATCTATGTGTTGTTAGTCGTAAAAATTCATTTTTAGAAATGCAGTAGGAAATTGGCTGCATACTGGAATTAGCTTTCAGTTAATCCAGCCTGATGATCAGCTGGCTGGACGCTGAAAAATCTGATCCTTTTTCTGTCAGTGAAAACAACATCATGAATAATAATAGCCATCGGGTTTTGCCAGCAACTACACTTTTGAATGTAGAAACTGAATGAGGAACACTCAAAGTTAGGATCAGTTTAGTGTTTTTAAAAAAAGGAATGAATTACAGCAAAGTTTCACTGTTTTGTTGTTTTTTAAGTAGGGACAGGATTTTAACATGTTCATTTTTACTAATCAATTACATAGAGAAAAATTTTGCACAATCATTTGTTCTTTTTACATATAGTTTCTGTATCTGCGTATTTCTGGTACACCTTTAAATCTGACGCATAACTGATATCCGCAATCAACAGTAATAGATGACAAAGCAGCTCGTCTTTTTTCTACTTGGGGCAAATTTTAGCTTCAAAAAACAATCTGAAGGACTCTGGTAAAGACTATATTTTTCTTCAAGTTGTACTAAGTGGTACTAAACTTAAAGCCAATCAGCATCTCAATGCTAAATATGTTGCAGAAGCACAGATGTCTCCAACGCTATTGGTAACGTCCACATTTCAAAAGAAATAAAAAATAAAAAAAAGAAGTTCCATGAATGATCAGGAGTTCCTGAAACACTGGTAAACTGAATGGGTAGAATAGCACTTAGTGACAGCCTGATGTGCGAGGTGCTACCACTCATTTTAGGTTTAGCCTCTGTCTGTAATGAGAAGTTAGGGGTTTGAAAACGGTGCCAACCTTTTGGGAAATCTCACATTCAAGGTAAGAATCTACGTTCTCCAGGAATGCAAATGGAGACTGTTGTTTTAGTCATGCTAAGTGTACGATTGCTAATATAAGGTGCTAATTGCCATAATCGTTCAGTCTTTGTTTTGTTTTACAGCAACTGCTCTCTCACTCAAACACGTCATCTCTGTTCCTGGTGTGAACAATTGGGGAGATGCTAACAGCGGGAGAGCCAGGATTTTATTTTTTGGTTTATTTTATTGGTGTCTGTAAGTCAAAAAAAACAAACTGCAAACAAAATTTCAACGGGTGCAGCTCCTCTAATTTTTTATTAATTTCTATTATAAAAAGAAATAATAGCAAGCAGAAGTAAGGTTAAGTTTGCAACCTCAACCAATTCAAAATGTTCTTGTTCACCAGACCAAAAGTAGTCTAGTGGTAATAGGGAGTTGTTTGAGAATTTTATAGCAACAAAAGAAAGAGCTGAAAATGCTCAGGATAGTTAGTGGGTCAGGGTGCTCAGGTCGTAAAGGAAGGCCAGACGTCGAGTCAAAGCCTGTAGTGATGATATAAAAGAGGTTGTGGCTTCCCTCAGGGAGTCTGTACAGCACCACTGCAGACCTGCCTGGGGGTCTGCCATCATCTTCTGTGTCCATTCAGCAAACCACACACAATGTGGAGCATATGTCTGACTGGGAGAGGTCAGAAGATTCCCAACGAAGGCCGAATGAATGGAAAAAAGGAAAGTCTGTTGATATTGAGGACAAGTACAAGCTTTCATTAATGCTTTTCTACAGATGTGACCTGATGGGAACAGGGGGCGTTTATTTATTTACTTTCTCAGATAATCTTATGAAAGATTTTTTACAATATATCCAAGTTACACTTTGATTATAAATCAGCAATCAAATGGGCCCTGCAGAGGATAGTGAGGGAGAGCTGAAGGGTTTATTGGAGAGTCCAGGATCAGGAACAAATGTCGGATCATCAACAGCTTATTATGCACAGTCTGAAGTATCACATTAGAAAAAGTTGATGGAAATGGCAAAATTTGGAGTAACTCCCTCAGTTTTGTAAAATATATACAGCACATGTATATAGCTTTTACACTTGCTTGAGGTGATTTTTGGCTCTTCTCAAAACGAGTTGATGCGTGAAAGAGGAGATGGAACAAGTTCTGACGTGGCTCACATGTCCAACCAGCAGTGAGCCTGTGCCTTATCAGAGGCACAGAACTCAAAGTAAGTCCAAACCTTCAGCTTACGAAGTGGGGAGTCTGTCCAGTTTTCTGAGACTTGTGCTCCATGCTAGTTTGCAACCTCTACTTCCTGTTTACTGCAGCCACCCCTCCAACATCAGATGAAATTCCAAACTAGGAAAAACGTCTAATTTGCATTTTTCATTTTATCTTTGTTGTGGCATTTCAAAAGTTTGCTTACAATTGGCGTGACAATAGGAAATGTGGCTGTTGTTACAGCTTCTGCTGCCATCAGGTAAGTTGGCAAGACCAAACACAAAATCAGCAGGCTAGTTCACAGCTTTAAAGTGCGAAAATACCGAACTGCTGTTGAGAATATGAATTTTATATTATTGCACTAATTGTGTTTTTATCTCTTTATGATGTTTTTTTTACACTATTAAGCAGCCCAGAAAAACTTTACCCTGTTTTGTTGCATTCTATTTAGCATAAAGCAAAAGCGTACCGCATTCTTCAGCTCAGCTTTTTTTTTCACATTTGCTCCTCTAACCACATAACCTCACCTCCTCATCTCAGGCTGCATCAGTCCTCCCTCAAGCACAACTTCAAGAATAAAGGAGTTAATCATGCACGCTCTTCAGAATTACGTTTTCACTCTGTCCGGGATAGCCGAGTTAATTTTAGATGTTCGATTTTTGCGTACATTTCACATTTCACACTTGCCACAACTGAGCTTTTTGTGCCGACTTTAAAAGTTGAAATGCGTGGGCTGTGTTGCCTCATGTTGAGGCGACAGACTAGAATGTACAGCTGAAAACAGAACTGCTGCTGTTTGGGACAGTCACAGCGACGGGCCTGATGCCAAACTATCTTCTATCTATCTTATTTTTTAAATGATAAAAACTATCTTCTTTTCCTCGGGTTCTACATCACTGCATGACATCCATAATAATACAGAAGAAGCAAGAATTGAACAAAAAATGGGTTGATTTTGCAAATTTTTCCTCCCCTAATGTGCACAGCTGTCAGGCGCAAATGCATTTAATGGCCCGTTCACAAGGAGCTCTAACCTAATTAAAGGAATTTGCGATTAACTGGTCTGTTTTTACATGACAAACATGAACCGAGCTCAGCGTCATTAAATTGCTGTCAGCTGAGAAAGAGAAACGGCATTTTTCCTCCAAGACGAGAGCGAGGTGACTGCTGTGTGTCCTGCGCTCGGTTCAGCCCGTTATGCATACATGCTAAAGTGTACGCCAACGTTTTCAAATGCCACATTTAGCGTTATAATCATTACAAGAGAAACAGAATCTCTCTTCATTTTCAGCATCCTAGCAAACATCCAGAAGGTTTTTGGACCAGAACTGATATTTCACACTAGCTCCATTAGCTTAAACTGAATTCATCTTCACAAAACTTCCAGTTTCATTTGAAGAAAATTAACCTCACAACATGATGGGACCACCACAGAGCTTCAACATGGGTATGGAGGTTTTTTCAGTCATACCGTTTAGAATTATGACCCAAACATTCAGTTTGTTCCTGTCCAACAAAGTTCTAGGAGGTTTAAGGATGTTGGATTTAATCAAAAGGTGCGTTACTAAAGTATTAATTTAAGGGTGTTCCTATGTTTAAATCAAAGTGACTTTTGTATGCCATAAATGTGGTGGTTTTTCTAAAATCGCAGTGGAAGGAAAAAAAATACTGAAAGGTTTAATCAAATTCTCATTTCTATGAGCAACCTGACATTTTTACAGGAATGTGCTGTCCCGTTATCACATATACGTCTCCCACCTACAACTGACAGCTCAAAGCGCTCCGACATCTCCAATTCTCCTCTTAGACCATTCCACATGTAAGCATAGCTGAAGCAGTAACTCTGATAATTTCATGTTTATTTAGTAATTATTTTTTTAGCTGATTTTCTTGTTAAACAGAATCAGAAATTTACTCAAATAAAATGTGAGAGTTTAAGCAAAACTATGAACAAACTGCACTAAGCTTGGAACTAATTCTTGGTAATAAGGATCTTTCACAACACTGAAAGCACTGAGACACAAACAGACATCACCCATCGAGTTCACAGAGGTATTTTTGACATCTACTGCCTCAGTGTATGTAAACATAAGTTTTAGTGCAGGTAAAGTGCTACTCATTTCCTCGGCATCATAGATCATCTCGCTTAACCTCTGCCACAGTCTCTAGCTTCGGCTTCAGGTTGAGATCGTTCACCCAGAAGAGGCCGGTACCACAGCCAGGGTTGACTGGAATAGCAAACAGACAAACCTTTCTTTGATTAAACTGGATGAACGTATAACCAGGCATGCTATGAGAGAAAACTAAACAGATTCTTAAACTTTCAGAGCCACGTGGCCCCAAAGGAAATACACAGCCATGAATTTAGTCAGGTTTTCATTGCAATTAATTCATTTATGAAGTGATATTATCAAAGCATGCTATATTTAAAGTTCTCTTGTAGAAAGTACTATTAATAAAAAAAATAAAATATAATGAGTATATTTGAACAAAAAAAGTCATTTCTAAGTAGTTTCTAATTGGTGCAATGTGAATCTAACATGGCGAGAAATATATTTGTGCTTTACTTCTAAAGTTCATATATCTATACTTAATGTCTGTATGCTGAGTGTGTAGTCAAATTCCTTGATTGTGCTCACAATGTTAGCCAATAGTGCCGATTCTGAAATTATTGATTGTGAAAATGTTTACAAATGCAAGGATATCTGTTTGCTTCTTATTTCAATAAGCTAGCAGCATGTTTTTTGTATTGCTACACTTGTAATCACACTGTCAGGGCATCAAACAGACATGCTACACAAACTATAGGATGGCTTTTTAAGTGTTTAAAAATGTCCTGTTGTCAAATACAGTATGGCAACAGGACATTTGCAGACTGCATTTTTGAAAACTTATAAAATTCCTTACATTGCGCTGTTCTAATTGATTATATTTTCATGGAGACAGCCAATATGTAACAAAAATCATTCTGTCCCAGCCTAAATCTAATATAATTATAACTAAGCACATAATAATTATTAAAAAAAAAATTATATGGATGCAGACATTTCTAGAAATGACGTGTTTATATGGAACCGTATAGAGAAGAAAGTACAAACCTATCATTTATTTGTAACTTTATTGATAAAAAACTTTCATCAATAAAAACCCGCCCTGGAGGCTCCACATTCAGACTGCAGGCCTCCTGACATGACAGCAGCTCTGTAACATGTCAGTAACTCACTACGGTCCTGAAGTCCCACACAGGTTTAGAATTAAGTATTTACAATTACATTTTAACACTTATTTGCCAGCCAAGATATAAAACAGTCATTCTTGCTGCTCAAAGAGAATGAGAAAACTGCTTGGTAAAACATGAAGCCAACATTTACATCTCCTAATAACTAACTCAGCTGTTCTGACCGCTTCACCGCCTGACTAATTCTGACACTTTTGTTCGGTCTTTTTAATTTTTACAAAAATATTTCATTAGTATAATTATTTATTTCCCTCATCTGTTCCACTCTGGTGTTGTGTCGAGCACTATTTAAGGATGAGCAGCTAACAGGAGAGATGCCGCGCCTGACCGGTCCGCTACTCCTCCCAGAGATAGAGCTCTCCCAGCGGCCGCGTCCCCAGCTGCACCGTCCCCCCTCTGCCTTTACCACACACACACACACACACACACACACACACACACACACACACACACACACACACACACACACACACACACACACACAGAGCCATACGTTGTCCTGCTACTTACGCCCTGTGTCTGGAGAAGCCCATGGACAACAGCACGTCCAGGTTGGAGCTGGATTTCATCGAGCCCGGTCGGCTTTGACGAAGCCTCCGGGGGAGAATTTTGCTGTACAGGTCCTCCTTGGCCGCCATAGTCCAGTCCTCCACCGGCGTCAAGCAGTCCTAACCCCGAGTCCGTCGCAGCTCCCGGTCAGACCCGCGGTTAGTCCATGAGCCTCGGCAGCTGGTCCGCACGAGCTGGAGAGCTGAGGCGGCGGGGAGCAGTGAGGGGAGCGGAGCTGAGAGCGGCGCTGCGCGGCGGCTGCTGCTTCTCCGCCCACTGGAGGAAACTGCGAATTAGATCCGATAACCGAGCCTATAGAATCCAGCGGAGTGGACACACAAAACCACACAGTTACAACAGAACCGAGAGAGACATCGCAACTACAGCTTTAGAAAAGGACACAAGAAAACACAGCATGATATTAAAAATTAGTTTTAATTTCAGTATAAAATTGTGGGAACTTCTAAAAGTAGATCTCACATTATAGAAAATAATTACATAATTTTACATAGTTGCTGCTGACAATCATTTCACCAACTCCACCTCTCATATGTAGAAAATAATTACATAATTTTAGATTGATGATGCTACTGACAATTTCTCCGACTCCACCTAATTTTGTCCCCCTGGCTGTGTATCTTGATTTTTCATTCTTGATGCAGTGACACTGGGAGCCTCACTAACTATTAGATGAATTCATTTCATGCAGCTCGCTCAGCTCAGTAAGTCCATTGTTACAATCAGGCCAACCAGAGTGTGCTGGGGCCAACAACGGGACTGCTACTCTGCTAAACAGTGTGCTGTGGAACATTTCTTGTACTGATCAGCGGTGAGATGGGTCAGGTTAGTGAAGGCCTCCAACGGAGCTGGCAGATGGGATGTACGGTGAGATGACACAGAAGACGCAGCCTGCCTCCTGGAAGGCCTGCCTCATCTCCACCTAGTGGGCAAAAAAAGAAACTGCATCAGACACAGAGGCGCACTGGCCTCACACATTAACACACAACCCAGGGCACATGGCCAATCACATAAGACTGTGTTGTTGTTTTATGGATACAAAATATATCAAAGAGTCATAATTGTCAGTGTCTCTCTTCCAGACTATGACAGGGTCTTTAAACGTTGCATTCATTGTTGGGTTTGATTAATATCACAATGGGATGCAAGGTTGACACAGATCTTTAAATCGTTCTCTCTGTCTGATATCAAATCAGACTATACCTGTTCCTGTTTTAGGTCATTTAAAAAGGAAGAATGAGAGAATTTAATAAAAGAAACTTTCCATATGCTCCCAAGTATTTGGTAGAATTTACTATTAAATTGTCTGAATTGGGTCAAATGTTTTGGTTTGTTTTTCCTTTAGAAGCTTCAGACAATAGTCAGCTGGTATTTCAGCCCACTCCTCCTGGCAGAACTGCTGTAACTGAGCCGGGTTTGTCGTGGCTTTCAACCGCTGACTTCCTATTAGGGTCATCGTACATTCGGAAGATCCATTTGTGCCCAAGTTTCAACTTCCTTGCTAATTTATTGAGATTTTGCTTCCTTATTACCACATGCTGTTCTTTCTTTATGACTTCCTCCTGCAATAAAACACTTACACAAAATGCCGCTGCCAACCCCGTCCTCAGGCTTGTAAGCTTCTCCATTTCTCCTCCAAATGTGATGATGGCCATTAAGGCCACTTCAATTTGGCATGTCTCCAGAGGTTACGGTTTCTGTCCCTGAGTGCTTTTGCAAACTGCAATTTGTTTTGTTATGCCACTTTAGGAGCAATGGCTTCTTCCTGTCTGAGCGGCCCTTCGGCCCATGTTAGTGCAGGACACTTTTCACTGTGGATAATCAGACTGTTACCAGCGTCAGCAGCATCTTCACAAGATCTTTTGCTTTTGTTCTGCTCTTTTCATGCTCTTCACACGCTCCTCTCTGGGACACGTCTCCCTCCAGCCAGCTCCTCTCTGGGACACGTCTCCCTCCAGCCAGCTCCTCTCTGGGACACGTCTCCCTCCAGCTCCTCTCTGGGACACGTCTCCCTCCAGCCAGCCAGCTCCTCTCTGGGACACGTCTCCTTCCAGCCAGCTCCTCTCTGGGACACATCTCCCTCCAGCTCCTCTCTGGGACACGTCCCCCTCCAGCTCCTCTCTGGGACACGTCCCCCTCCAGCTTCTCTCTGGGACACGTCCCCCTCCAGCTCCTCTCTGGGACACGTCTCCCTCCAGTTCCTCTCTGGGACACGTCCCCCTCCAGCTCCTCTCTGGGACACGTCTCCCTCCAGCTCCTCTCTCGGACACGTCTCCCTCCAGCTCCTCTCTGGGACACGTCCCCCTCCAGCTCCTCTCTGGGACACGTCCCCCTCCAGCTCCTCTCTGGGACACGTCTCCCTCCAGCTCCTGGTCAGCATGGCGGCTGGAAATTCCCATGTTTCTAATTGCATGTAATTCTTTGACCAGATGACCTCAAAACCTTCAGGCATTTTGAAACTGGAGGAACCAGACGTCTAGAAGTCTATGGTTCTCTTGCTGATGTCTCGCCCGTCCTTCCTTTATGACATCATCACCTGAGTTTTTACCAAATTGACGAAAATGGTGATTATTAACTAGCAGTACTAAAGTCGCACCCACAGTAAAGTCGGCATTTAAAATCACTTAACAACAACAATAATTAGTTTTATGGCAAACAACATAATTTTACTTTTCTAGCTTCTGTAAACAGCTAGCTGGGCTACAGAGCTAACACTAGTGCAACAAATAATTTGGGCTTCAGCTGTTTTTTTTTTTCTTTTAATTCCTCTCATCCTGTTTAAAAAGCTAATGCCAGAAGCAATTTTAAACAGGTTGTTATTTCCTGCTACCTGTGCTGGGCTCTGATTGGGTTAAATTGCTCTCTCCTTCAGTAAAGCCACACATTTCAGAGTTTTATTTGCAAACCATCTTAAGAACCATGCACACATTTCTTCCCATCTCACAAACATTCACTACTTTGCATGGCTAGCACAGATAATCACAATAAAAACCTATTTCATATTACTATAATGTGAGAAAGTCAAACAGTCAGATTGGCTCAATCATCCTCATCCCTTTCATTGTGGAGAAATTGACCTCCCTCCTTTAGTTGAGGGTTCTCTCCACAAAGGATAAGTGGGCATAGACAACGGATGGAAGGATTTGGTGCTTGTGTGAATTTTCTTTTGCCTTCGTCAACCTGAACCATTTTCTGTTCAACGATTAAAAGATGAGCTTCAGTTGTCAGAGTGAGGGAGAACAGCCTTACCAGCCTGGCCTGGTCCAGACACAGGCCCACCACGGCCCCCCCACTGCCAGGGAGCTTCACTGCTGAGCCAAACTGTCAGATCAGACAGAGTATTCATTAATAAATATACGGTGGGTGCTCTTGAGGGAGCTCAGTTTTGCACCTCCTAACACCCACCTGCCTGGCCAGCTGAACCATCCTGAGGTTCCCAGGACCCAGGCAGTCATCAGTGTAGATAGACCTGTAAACCACGTAGCTATTAGACCAGGCAGATGTAGAACCTAAGCATTTATTTAGAAAAGGCAACAAATATTCACTTTGATATGATGTAGAAGATCATCTATCATAACGATGTAACACTACAACAGATTAGGCTAAGGAAAAATACATTAAATTACAAAGATATAGTCATAATATTGAGAGAAAAAAAGTCGTATGATAGGAAGCCATAACAAGAGGAGAATAATGTCATAATATTACAGGAATAAAGTTGCAAAAATGCGAGAAAAAAAGTAGTAACACAATTATAAAGTTATAATACTAGTAGAATGAAGTAATTTCATGGTCATTCCTACACAAAAAATAAAAAAATGAGGAATATTGAGCATATAGTGAAGTTATACTTCACTATGAGTTTTACAAATATTGATTTCCACTTTCCATTTTCAGAAGATGGATTAAACTGATCTCCATGGTTAAGTTTAAAGGTTGTTGTGTCAGAACCCTGTTCGCTTCTGGTGAACCTCTGAGGTCCTCACACACCAGCTGCAGTTACACACACATTACATCACACACAGGTGGATTCTTCCCACTCGCTCCAAATAGAAATGATAGCATTTGATTTTATTTAGCAGTACTACACTTGGTGAATACAAAAGCACACATTTTCATGTTTATTGTAGCAAAATTGTGAATAGTGAATATTGTTTTTCTTTTTGCAGCTTTTTATGAGCTACTTTGTGTTGGACAAGCACATAAAATCCCAATAGAATCAGCTTCTTTTTTTGTCTATTGCATATTTGCGTAGTAGCAACAGACTAAGAGTCTTCTGCGGACTCGACAAACACTCGACAAGCAAACACTCTGTATACTAGGACAGAAAACCTGGGGTTACCTGCGCAGCTCAAAGTTCTGGTCCATCAGTTGGGCCAGACGAGTCCAGTCTCTCTCTTTAATCGCTGACCTGAGGGGAGAAAAAAAAGCAAACAAAAAAAGTCCTCAGGTTTGAATTTGGATCTGTGAATGAGCTCAGAGCCGACTTATCCACGCTGAAGCTAACAGTCAGTGAGCACACTGCTGACATTGCATCACCAATAGAATCCAGTAACACATTTCTCTCTACACCGTTTGTCATGCGTCTAATCTGTCTGTCTATGGAGGGAAAAATTGCTAATAATATATGTAATAAATGAAATAAGAAGTCTAAGAGAATGAAAACAGACAGTGTTTACATGCACAGGTCAAACATACATCTTGTGCATAAACATGATCAGATGTACAGTTATTATCCCAATGAGGATGCCTTTTCTCCACTGTTAAATATTCAGTCCCACATTAATTTTGGTTTTAAAAAAACTAAAATATACTGTCAAGAATTAACATAAATACTCCCAAATTACTTCACATACTCAGTCCCACTTTACTAGAAACACCCTGTCCCCAAAAAACTAAAATATGCTGAATTATAAATATTTTGTCCCAAATGACCTTAAATGAGATGCTCGAATGATCTGAAACATGGTATTCTTACTTCTTATTTCATTTATTACATATATTGTTAAAATTTAGTCCCACTTTGCTTAAAACACATCATTCCTTAAAGCCTAGAATACACTGTCATTAATAACCATAAACACTCTGCCCCATTTTACCTTAAATATTCAGTCCCACGTTACTTGAAGCACGGTGTCTAAAACAACCTTAAATATTCCGTCCCAAATAACCAAAAAGAAGCTGTATAAAGTTACCTGAAAACACCCCAGACTAAATTACTAAAAATATGTTGTTTGAAATTAAGTTAGCGTTCTTACCCACACAGCACTTAGAAATTATCCAAAGAAAATTTACTAAACTCAAAAATCTAAACAAAAATGTCTTTTTTCTGATCCATTGTAAAAAAGTAAATATTTGACATTATTACCGTCTTGCTGACCGTTTACCAAAGTGTCATGTCAACTCATTGATATCATGTGACTCCAAGAAAGTTTAATGGAAACTTAGCCTAAATTACGTGTTGTTCCAGTACAGCTGAATTCCTGATGTGTGACTGATGTGATATAATGAAATAATGAAATAATTACCAAAAAAAACCCCATGCAAATCAACAGCTTATTACTGCAGCTATCGTTCAACATTTCTAATATCAGTAACAGATGGGAGTTTAAGGTAAAGTACAGAGAGGCACCTTTAGGTGACGTCCCAGCTGATACTTTTTCCCCACATTGGAGCTTAAAAATTGTGATTTCTTAAAGACAAAATGTAATGCATCATACCACATCATAAGTTATTTACAGGACAAGAAATAAGAATCTTTAGTGGCAAACACTTCTTCCAGTACTTAGGATATTTTTGGTGAGTGCCTACCTCGCCTGGTCTGTGAGCTCAGCAAAGGTCTTCATGGCCTCAACAACCACTGGTTCCCCTGCAGGTAAACAACTGATATGAAAGCAGTTTAACAAAAGCAGCAAAGAGGTTTTCAGTTTAAAAGGTTCTCAAAATAGTATTGTCAAAGAATGGTTAAAAAAAATAAAATAAAATCATTCAGTTTGGCAACTTGTGTTCTGTAGGAAATACAAGCATGCCAAACTTTACTGGTCTTTTATAAACCAGTATTTAATAAGAGGCTTAAGAGACGAGAGTCATTCCCCTCCGACCCCAAACAACCACACACAGGCTGTTGGACTGGAAGACGCACCGCTGAGCCAGCGCTGCCGGATGTTGCTATGGATACGTCCAGAGTCGCTGGGGTCACTCAGGTAGGCCAGCCAGAATGGTGGAAGGTCACTCATGTCCATAGAAGCGTAGTTCCCTGAGAGAGGACAAACCCCACAGGAAGAATTATCCACTGCAGTGTCTCGTTTCTTCTAGATCCACCTGACAACGAGCCAAACATCAACGGCAACAGCAACTCTTACAACATGACATAAGGATACATTCCATAATGCAGTAGTTAAAAGTTAATTATATTCAGTTATATTCTGTGTCTAAAACCATTTTGTGAAACTACCACATTTCATCATCTGTTTACTTATTGACATCAGTACCGTAGCCTTGCTCATCCATGAGCTTCTTGCTGAAATCCATGTAGACCAAACCTTCATACACCTGCAAGGAGAGAGGGACCATGTTTCCTGTCAGTGTTGTTCCAAACTGGTTCTCAGACGTCTTAGAACAACTCCCACTACATTACATACCAACTACCATACTGGCAGACAATTAGAAACAGCAAGCAGTACCTTTCAGTTCGTACGAAACAAAAACATTTTCACTTATTTAAAATGATGGAATTTTCATCAAAATTTTGATCTGTTGTGATGAAAAGATGCTTCTTTTCATCACAACAGATCAAAATTGGAAAAATAAGCAGGAAAACAAAAAAAAAAAAATTGGAATTCCAGGTAGATAAAGTTGGAGGTTCTTAAAACACAGTATATTCACTACCATTTGGAATATTAAAAACAAAACACTTTGGCATAAAATCCACACAAGCTGTTTCTTTAGTGTTTGAATGTATCTAAAATCCAGAGAAACACATTCTCATTAGCTCATCTTGCTAACTGTTAGCCTGGCCACATAATTATCGACTCCTGTTGCTTTTTCCAAGCTGCAATTGGAATATGGAAAAACTTGGAATGAATGTTATTCCCAGATTTGAGATCCATCTTCAGGAGTAAATGAAATGGAGAATCTGGAGCCAGCAGAAACCTGCTCCCTGTTTACTGCCGACCACTTCACTTCCTGAACGCTGTCAGATCACTGAGTATCTTCTGTTTGAAGTCAAGTTTTAGATTGTTATATATTTTGTACATATGTATGATTTTCCATTTTGGCTTCATCTGTGGGCTTAATAAATAATGACAAGGTGATATTGGTGTGGTGGGTTTTTTTTCCCACCTGAGTTAAAACACATTTAGGAAAATTTGATCAGATTATCAATACCAGAGTTGACAGAGGGTTTACTTTTGTTTTACCGCTACTGCAGAAAATTCCCTAATCCTTCTCTTGTAAATAGCCGATTTCCAAAATTTCATGGAAGTACTAGTGAAGTCAGACACTGTGTGTGGTGGACAAGCTGACCAGGCGTCACTGACCTGCACCACTCTGTCCTGCAGGCCAGCCGTGATGAACAGCTCATCGGTCTCCACACTCAGGATGAAGTCGGCTCGGATCGGTTTGGGAAGATCCTTCAAAACAACAAAAAAAGAAATTAAGAGTAAAACTCGGCAGTCTGCTCTAATCCGACTTATAAGCAGGATAGCAGCGGTCGTGATTTTATGCTTTCTTACATTGTCAGTGATGTTGTAGAACTTCATGAGACACTTGAGAGTAGCTGAAACGATGGCACTGTGATGGTACAATGACAGTGGAAAGTATTTATTCTGTTCACAATAAAAAATGATTAAATAGGAATATGTGGGAAACAAACTATATACCTGCTTCCAGCCAGGCCCTTAACAGAAAGAGAAATAATTTCATCAGAACAAGTGAACGTGTTGCTATGTAACCAGTGCTGTCTGTCTGTCTGAACCGATCCTTACCACTTGCCGAGGAATGTTGGTGTCGTACTTCAGGGTGAAGTTCTGCTTCGTTAAAGCAATGCTGCAGCAAAAAGAGAGTGAAATAAGAACTGAGTGTAGCGATGCAAAAAAAGAAGCTCAATGGATAAGAGGAAAATATTGTTGTCACAGTAATTTAGAGAATTTTCTTCCTGGAGGTCAGAGTAGCAAACATGTTTTATGTAGTTTTCAGAACTCCGTACAGCAAATGTGAGGTTTCTGTGCTTTGGTTGGATTACATTATTTTATGAATTTGACAAGCTGTTTCATGATTTCATAGCAGATGCTGCATAGCAACAACAGTCTGGGACAGGTTAGCACAGCAAAGAGTAGCAGTTAGCTTAGCTTTGCTTCCTAGCTTAAGAAAAAGCATGATGGATGCAGAGCTGAGTTTTCCTGTTAAATGTAATGCTGATAATTTTATTTAATTACACTTTATGTAAATTAAGAAAACAAGAAAATTATGAAATGGTTACGTGAGAAAAAGATTACTAACAAGAAAAATTGATAAATGGAAAGAAAAGTTCTGAGCTGTTGATTTTAATTATTTTTGACTTAATCGGTGAAAACAGAAATAGTTTAATCCAAAGAGAAGTGTGATTCTTAATTCAACTATGGTACTTTTAAAAATCAACTTTTTACTATTTGAAATTCAAAAAAAAAACTAAATGTCAAAAATACTTTATTGATCCCAAAGGGAAATTAAATAAATCAGATATTTGTCCTTCCAGGGAAGTGCCAATAACAGTGAATGTAGTGAAAATAAGTACACAGACATATAAAACAAACAGAATTTGAAGCAATCCAGGCTAGACGAACTTTGCAACGCCACCAGAAGAAGGGAGCTAAAAGCCTCACCCTCGTTTGGAGCAGAACTGGTAGAACTTCTTACATGTAGCCTGCAGCAGCCGCAGACCTCCCAGGTACCTGAAAAATTCACAACGGAAGCAGAACGGTTTGTATAAATGCAATCAACGCCGTCCTGCAGCTTGGCCCGTATCTAGGGTCCCTCACCCCTCCCTCCTGCTGATGCAGAACAGATCCTGCAGACTGCCAAACTCTGTGGGATCATTCAGCGGGTGAGGGACTAAAGCCTGGAAACCACAGAGTTAGAATTTCAGTTCAACGTGCCACCAGTGAAGGTGGTCTACAGGAAATGGCATGTTACCAGAGTCTGACTCTCCACCAGAGTAACCTCAGCCCAAAAGTTAGAGATGGTCATGGCGATGGTTTTCCCATTGAAACCATCTGAGGGATTTCCCATTAATCCAACCCTGTGATCCAAGATGAGGAAATCTGTATTAAGAACTACATCTTGATGAGTTTGAACATTCTAAGAAGAAAAGAGTTGATGTTTCACACCTGGCATATGAGCGGCATGTGATTGGTTGAGCGGGGTTGTCCTGTTTCTTGGTGGAGTAGTGAGTCAGCCACTTTGTGTAGTCTGACAAGCCCTATCAAAATAAAGAAGCTTCTCAGATACTTTGGGAGTCATACCATAGCTGAATTCTTAATGTTGAAGCATTACTTAGACATCTTCCCAGAGTTCATTAGCACAGGAAGAAAAATCGATTACTATTATTTAGGTAACATTTATAAAAATAGTTTTATTAACATATTTGTTAAAACTGTCACTATGTCATGACAGATTAATAAAAGGCAGATAATATGTGGAAAATAAGGAAAAAACAAAAATCAAGCTCCTCTGCCTCCTCTCTGTTCCTACTGCCATCTGCAGAAATACAAGTCAGAAAAAAACAATCAGAGCCAGGAGGAGGGTTTTGGCGCCGTCAATCTCTCATGTACGCGCTGCTCACACCCTCTTCCATGCTTGTTGCTACGCTACAGCTAGTTCACCAGCCTGTGGTGAATGCTCAAATGCTCAGGCTAGTTAGCATTGCCATCGATGACGGCGGATAAACAGTCTTCCTGGAACGTGTGCAGTGCGTACACAATTATGACTGACAGCGCTAAGACCTTCCTCTGGGCTCTGATTGGTTGTTTCTGACTGGAAGCGGTGTATTCTTGCAAGTGACAGAAGCAAAGGAGCTCTTTTTTTTGTTTTTTACAGATTGTCCTTGTCATATTAAAGGATACTTCAGTCAAAACAAATCTGTAGATGCACAAAATGTGTATATTTCTACATAGAAAAAAGCAACAGACTATTTACAAAAACTTTTCCTTAAGTTTTTGAGTTTAAGTTTGTTGGGAGAAGCGATGGGTATAAAGTAACAGCTGCTCAGAGGAAGGATCTGTGATTTTGCTTCTTTGTGCACCTAGGATGCAGCAGTCTGAGCTCTCCAGTTCGGGGGGTGAGGTGGGGAGACTCAACATTAAACCAGTTTCAGATCCCAGGAACAGATACAAACCACTTGTCCAATGAGCTGGAAGCCAGTAGGAAGCTTCATTCCAAACACGTCCAGCTGCTTGTCATTGATGAGCCACTCCTGGGAACAAAGGCGGGACAGGACAGCATGTCAACACTTCTTCCTAACTTTACGATAAACAGCTGAAGTCATTTCTGGAGTTTGTCTTCAGAAAACAGCATGGCTCAGGTTGACATGACACTTCTCTAGAGGTTGCTTCCCACAGCAGTCAGCGTATGATCAGTGATATGAGAAGATGTGGTAACACACACACACACAGAGGACGTGACTTCCCTTTCTGCTGCTATGTGTGCAGACAGCTTTTTGGTCTGTTTGAACACAAAAGCAGCTCCAACTGTTCTTGATAAGGTTCGAGTTACAGGAACTTAGAGTTAAAGAGTTGACCTGGTTAGAATAGGAAGAGTCCTGCAACACTTGGTTTAAACCTGTTTTATAGCTTATGCAGAAGAAATGTTTTTTATTTCCTGTTTGTGATATTTGTTTTTTCATGTCTACTTAAATATAGGGACATTTTAAATAACCAAAACCATATCCCTATAGAGGTTATTTTTTTCTAGAAACTATTATAGAAGATAGAATGCTGTCCTGTTGGAAAAAATTGCTTGCTCAATATGTTAACAGCAGGGTGCCAGCAACTGCAGTGTTTTGTTAAACCAAATATTTCTTAGCATGTGGTTCCTTTCACATTGAATAAATGGACTTAGATGTTGGTGTTTTGGTCTAAGTGGTGCAACAGGAAGTGAGCTTAACTTTTTATGCTGAGAAAATAAGAAGTCATAATAAAACAAACCCACGAACCCAGAATAGTCCAAAGGTCCGCTCCGTGGCTCGAGTCTGCAGGCTGAGAAAGTTGGACATGTAGGACAGCGTGTCTCTGCGGACGCAGTAGAACACCACGCTGGCCAGCCGGGAGGCTGTCCGACCCTCCTCGGGTTTTTCCAAGAAGCGAGTTATCCTGGCTCAGAAGCCGAATGGGTTAAAAACAGGAAGAAGCTGGAAGCTGAGGTCCATAGAACCATCCTAACCTGTGTGTCTCGGGACAGACCTCCACGATCCCCCTGGAGCTGCTCCTCTCACCTTCCTCCAGCTCATAGTAGATGATCAGCTCTCCAGGCTGAAACACACACAAGAGAATAAATAAAAATCCAACAATCAAACGGAAAATAAACAACTGCTCCAAAATGGAGGCCCTTTGACTGCAAACCCACATCACTACCCTCCACCACAGCTGGTTTGAGGTGCTTGTGCTGAGATGCTGGGTTTGGTTTTTCACTATGGTCAAACATCCCCACACTGGTCTCTTGTATCCAACGGATGTGGTTGCAAAAGTCTTGTGGTCCTTTAAAAAGCAAGCTCTTTGTAGGTAAGTCTTGCCTAAAAAGTAAGTAGCTAATGCTGCCATATTCTTCAGAGAAAGAAAAAACCCATATAACAAACAAGCCGTACCTGCTAAGTCTTTTTCAACTTGTGAATAATCGCTGCCTCAAAGTTACTTCAAGCTAAAGACGCTGATATCCTGAAAGCATCTGATCTTCTGCAAAATGCCATCAGGGTTTTAATGGAGTTCAGGAAGCAATTTGATGAGGCCAAGTCTGCCACTCTTGCTCTAGCTGCAAAATGGGGAAGTCAAACTAAGTTTGAAACAACCAGGGCCAGAAAAGTCAAGCGTCACTTTGATGAAATTTCTGAAGACTGCAGCCTCGCTGACGCAGAGAGCAACTTTTGGGTGAACGTTTTCAATGCCTGCCTTGATATTGTCATTTGGCAGCTGTCCCATAGATTCACCAGCTTAAACAGAACTGTGAATATTTTTGAGGCAGTTCAACCCAACACACTTCTGCAAGCAGGAGATGAGGAGTTACACCAAGCTGCCCAGCGGCTTTGTGAGCACTACAGTGCTCAAGCATTAGCATTGTGCAAATGCTAATGCTTGTGCTAATGTTAATTCACTGCCTTGCGTAACTAGGAAGTGTTACGCAAGGCAGTGAATGCTGAGTTGGCATTAGCTGCCAACTCAGCCCTCCTCTGTAGTAACTCGTTGTTCTGCCATCATTGTAGTTCTAACCTTCAGCTCTGCCCTCAGCCAACTGTCGTGTGTGAGACAGAAAGGTGGAGAAAGAATTCTATCTTTGTGTGACACACAGTTTTTCTGAAAAAAGAAGTCAGAACAACTCCTTCCTGTTAATGAAACGTGAGGCGTATTTGAAAACCGTTTGAAGTGTGTAAGAGGGCTATTTCTCGTCTTTGATAGTACCGCGATCCATATCTTTACCTTACTCACAGTAATAGCAGTGATGAGAGAGAGATATTTTTGATATATATATTTATGAGAGAGCCATATTTGTGGGCGTGAGGGTGAGTTATAAACTGTTTTGGGGTCAGAAATCCACTCCGTTTCTCACTCTAGCGGAGGAATATTGCGCAAGGCAGTGCACTAACCTGGGAGATTATTATTTTATGGTAAAGGCTAATATTAGTGCACTGCCTAAGACAGTGTACTAAGCAGAGAGGAATATTGAGGCTTTTATTTTGAAATTTTCAGTAAGCTTCATTTTAAAGGGCCACAATAATTCTATGTGTAATAGTTGTTGGGTTAAACCAGTCATATAATGCCCAAAACAGCAATTAGGTGTTGTGAAAAATATGAAGGCTTTTATTATGTAGGGTATGTGATGCTCTCATTTCGACAGTCCATTGTGGTTGTCAGTTAAGGGGTATCAAGGTTTCATGAGTCATATGGTACTTACTTCCTTTGATCTTCTGCCATCTTGCCTCCAAACGCACCATTATATGAGGTCAGAATGTTCAGTTCCAATGATATCAATGACATCAGCAGTGATGACATCACTATGATACCACAAAGGAATCTCTCTCTTGAATGTAGCTCACAGACAGAGTTTTCTCAGACCTGTTCCACAGTTCTATCGCGACAGATCACTCTTCAGAGCACGTTCGAAATTAATCGAAACAAGCGGGAT
>CAEFZX010007490.1:0-112768 GCA_903066825.1 Alfaro cultratus | reverse complement strand
GGATGGATATATATATATATATATATATATATATATATATATATATATAACTCTATAAAGACTCATTTTGTTCCTTACTTCCAATATTGGACAGTCCTCTGATAATTATGTGGTCCTCTTGATCATTTATGTTGAATGTCTTCAAGAAAAGATGAAAACTTGGACAAAGCATTGGGCATCAAAAATATGCTTTTCTTTTGAAGAACAGAATGTTGCTAGTCAGCCCAAACAACTGCATAAAAATTCATTAAACAGCCTGCAATCAAAACTTTTGCCATAAGAAGAGATCAATGTATTGCTGTTGTAGTTAATTTGTAACAAATACATTCATCTTGAATTATTGAAATAGCTTAGAATAGCGGACGAAGCTAAATGTGTTGATCAAATAATTTTCTGTTTCAATCAAGCACTTCAGACACTTTGAACCGATATAAAAATAATCACGCAGTAGATGTGCATGCCAGAATCTATGGGTGCATCTGAATGAGTAATAAATGTTTTCAATCAATAATCAGAGAGAAAATGTGAGAAATACTTCTACTCATATTCAGTAGAGAGTAGGGGTTTTCTACAATAGATATTCTCTGCAGTTAAACCCGGTCACTAAATCTTTCATAGGCTGCTTCTCCTCAAGAAGAGCTGCAGAGACTACAACCACACTCAATCTGAATTTACACCCTGAGCCTTTTGTGTCCTGGCAGAGTTAATGTTGTGTATTTGCCAAATAATTGTGCATAAATCACTTTTGGGAATCGGATGACATTTAGAAATGTAGGGTGCTGTCTTGCTGGTGACTAAATGAGCTTGTTAGCTTTATTGGAACAAGTGGAAAAGCTCTGGAGGCATGTAATCTTAATGCAAACAACAGTGACATAAAAATTGGTTGCAACCAAAGGAGACTGAGTGAGCCTGTTGAAGAAGATAACATAGATCTATTATTATCCCATGAATATAAGTCTGTGGGTTTAGTTATCATCACTTCAAATACTCAGGTTCTTATACTGAGGTTCTTTTTTTAGGCATGTGTTTTTGAGCTGCCTCAAACTTTGCTGTGAGACAAGGAAATTGGTTTTTAACTTGAAGTTCAGAACACCACCTGTATTTCTTATTTAAAACAACTGTGCAAAATTGGCAGCTATACAGAAAAAAGGATGACATTTAAAGAGGAACTCCTGCCGAGTGTGTGACTTCCCTGAGACAAAATGCTTTTTTAGAGATCATTATGGGAGTCAGTGACACATTTGTAGAAATCAAGACCTGTCTTTGTGAGAACATGTTGTCACACGTCTGTATTTAACTGTGATATCAGATCTCAAACAGTAACAGAAGTCTTTCCACTTTCTCTTCTCTGCAAAAGCATAAAAAAAATAATTTTTTTTAAAAGAAAGTTGTTAGTTTTCTCAATAATTTCCTGTCATGGAAACGTGAGACTTTTTTTTTTTTTAAAATAAAACTTTATATTAAAACTTGATCAGAATTTGTGCTGAGGATGTTATTATTTCTCTCACTATTGTCAAGATAGCCAATAAGTGTGTAGCTCCAGAATTATTGTTTCTCTGACCTCTACTTCCAACCTCCTTGAGTCAAAGCAACAATATGTGCTAAGGTTGTAAAGTCATGAAATTAGAATAATCTAAGTGGTCTATTTATTTCTGCAAATGTTTTTGTCTAAAACACTGTCTTAGTTATAAGGACCATTAAGAACAATTTTCAGAATGTGATTAAAAAAAATCGAAATTAAGTATATTGTTAATGTAATAATACCCCTTTAAAATTTTGTTATATTTCAGCTGTTAACTTCAACACAAAACTGGGAGGGGGATTTTTATGATAGACAAAGATAACATTAAGGCCGAGCCAAGCCATAAGCAAACTAAGCGACTGCTCATATATTCTGGTCAACCTGTCATTGTTTTCCATTACTTTGCCACTGCAAAGTACTGTTTTTGCTTGTTTGTTGTTTTACTGTCCTTGCTGAAAATACAAATAAACACATAAATTACCAGCCTTGCATTTTATGCAGTGTGTTTAAACATGCAAATTCAACTAAATACACAGGCAAGTGTCAAATAAAACTAAGTTTTAAAAACAATGCCTAATTTTCATTTGACTGCACAACTATGCTCTATTTTGTGTTGATATATCACACACAAACAAAACACATTGACATTATAAACTGCTCAAGAAATACACAACAGATGTATTATATGTATTATATTTATACATTTATAAGTAAAGTTGATTCACACTGTATTGTTTAGGGGGACTCAATCAATTAAAGTTAATTGTATTGTTCATGAAAGCAACAAAAGCTTCAGCTGCAGTGCGCCAAAATCACATCTACAAAAAGTCCTTTGAAATCTTTGTTTACAGTAACTGGCATAATTAATGTTGTGCAAACAGTTGCAGTCAATGCTGCACTGTTTTCTCAGGCCCTGTGGCATCTGTGTGTTTTGGGCCCTGTCTATAATTAGAAGGTTACAGAAACATGCAGAGGCTGGTCTGTATCACTGCAGCTACATTTCCACTGAAATTGTCTTTGTGATTTGACAGAAAGCATATCAAACTGTTAGCAAAACTGACATAAGTTATAAATATGAATGTTAATGTGATATCTTGATTTACTTTGCTTTCCCTTAATAAAGATTGACCTGCCAAGTAGATCACTTAATCTGAACTCATTTACAGTCTTGGGTTGAGCTGACTATTGATGTCCAAAATTTACATTTTTATAATTTACCAATTTAAACCTCTGTGCACAACTCATCCTTCAGCTTATAACTTATTCTTTATGTCTTGTTTGAGAAGGGACACATAAAACAATATCATTCAAAATGTAATTTGTTATCTTATATCTCATGTGTCATGGTTTTTGAGCATGTTCACACATAAAATGATTATAGTCAGTGAAGAATGGAAATAAAGTCAGGAAGACATTTCAAGAAAAGAAGTGGCAAACATAATTTTAGGAAAAAAAAGACATCAATACTGTTTATGCTTCATCTAACCATGTTGACCTGCTTTTTTGACTATTAGTCAGACTTTTGATACAAAGACATTTGTAAATCCATAGATCCAAAATACAAAATGGGTTACACTTGTTTGGCTTTATAACAGAAAGGTATGCAATGTTCTACTTTTTGGTATGAGTATTTTCCTACTTTATTTGTCTGAAATTTCTGTATTTGCTTTTCTTAACAACAAGAGCAGGATATGGTTCACTCTTCTGTATTTTGCCAAATTTAATGAATGGATGAGCTCTACTCAGCTTTTGTTTAAAATATTCTCATGGGCCAACTTACTGTCAAATTAAATTGGAAGAAAAAGAATGTGATTAATAAAAGCCAAACACTACGTGTTGTAACCAACATATCCTATCTAACTCGTCAGTGGGAATCTTTCCATGAATAAAAAAATGGTCAGGGCCACACAAAATCCTTCCAATGGCCTTGGGCCCTTCTTTGGATACCCTTGATCTAACAAGAACAGATTAAATGATGAAGTTCTGAATTATTAAAGTTATTAAATCTTGTATGTAAAACCACGATAGTATCCATCTGAATCAAAGATTATTTTGTTTGTTATAAGATGATCACTTGAGGTATGCATTGAAATATTTGGAGCTTTGCCACATGTCTGGCATCAGTCACACTGGGGCATAACAAAACTTGTAAAGCTACAATACAGCAGCTTTACTGTATTGTAAAGCTGCTGTATTGTAGCTGTTCCCAATATTGCTGGAGTAATAGGTTACTCAAGTAACCTATTACTGAAGTAACCTATGTCTTTGTATAATAGGTTACTATTACTCCAGGTAATAGTAAACTTTTGCCTGGAGATCCACTCATAAATGGGTAAAGGCAGCATCGTTTCTGTCGAAGCAGAAAAAAAAAATACTAGTAATGAAACAGATAGTGGAACCTAAACAAGGGGAGACAGTTTTTAAGCAGATTTCACAAAAATAGGGCCAATTGGGTATTAATAGGATCTGGTGGAGTGCGATTTTAGTAGTCAAAAAGATAAGTGCAAGGAAAAGCAGGAGGACCCCCTGCTGAGGCAGCTCATGCAATATCTGCTCGAAGCTCCCCAGCAGGCGCCAAGCACCCCATACCAGAGTGTCGAGCTTTGATTCTGCCAGGAGCACGTTCGCTTTTTTAATAAGGGGGCAGCTCGTTTTATTTCTCCCCAGACACATCCACAAATAGAAATGAACACACAGGCACACGGAAAAAAACACACACGCTAAAATCAATGTTTTCACAATTTAATTAAAACTGATTGTCAGAAGAATAATACTCAAAATCTAAGCTTTGTGTGGCTAAGTGAAGAGATACAGCTGGATTTTATATAATATGTATATATTTACACACACACTCACACTTGTATATCACATATGTACAAAAGGAGAAATAAAGCATTGGAAAATGAGTCCAGAAGTTTTTGTGGAGATATTTCCACATTGATGCTTTTCTAATCTATTTACACCTCAAATCATACATTTTTTTGTTTAATGAAGTTATACACCCACTAACTTCACTATCACAATATTGACCAGGTGCTGCAGTATTATTGCATCAAACTCAGATTTTTTTTATAAAAAAAATGGAATATAGAGTGTATTCTAGCATGTCAGTGAATTGCTGAAAATAAATGACATTTTCTAACTATTGTGATGCTCACAGAACGCTTAACCTGAATTATGCAGTGTTAATTTTGACACCAAGCACCTTGGGAAGGATTTGATCAAGATAAATAATATCTACACAGTAGAATACTGCCACCCAGTGGAGGAAACCATGCCGGTGCCTTTAATTACAGTGGTAAAGTGCAGCATCTTCCCAACTCTGATGAAATATTTTCTCTGACTCTTAACCTCTAAACAAATGTCAGATACAATACTCCATTCCTAATCTCCAATTAATTGCTGGCAGTATAATAGTGATTTGCTTTCTTTCCTTAATGTGCAACAAACGTGAGCTGGACCAAAGCAGTTAAACTTGCAACAAGAATGAAACACAATCTGAGTGAAAGATGTTTGTATCACATCAAGCTTAAGGCACATTAAATACATTTCGTGGCATCAATAAAGTGTGCTACATGGATAAGAAATGTTAACTGCTAAAACTGCTCGTTTCCGTGGCAATCTACGCACCAACCAGAGGTTTCTACATTTTTTTTTTTAAAACAGAGGTTTCAGAATACATTTTAACTTCTGCAACAGTTTTCTAAACACAGACTGTTTTGATTTCTCAGGTGATGAATGAGATGAACCGGCAGTGATGACTGAACACACAGACAGAAACTTGGGAAGGGGAAGAGGGAGAACCCCTGGAGTTCATGAAACAGTAAAACCAAAAATGCGAGAGAAAAAAAAACTTCTATAAATGATCACCCTTAGAAACAAATGTTCATCCAATTAGAATTTACAATCCCAGTCATTACATTCAGTGATTCAGTAAAACTGTTTTAGCTGATTAACTACTGTGTTTAATTTAAACTTCTTTATGGCGTCAGAGCTGCAGCGTCCTAATGGGGTTTTCCGGCTGGAACCTCGTATTTAAAAACCACACTGAAGAGTTTTCCTCCCAGTCGGTCGGCCAACCATGAGTTCTTGATGACGGCCATCTTGAGGCTCTCACAGCTGAGCATGGCATAGTAGTTTGTGTGGATGGCTCGACCCATTCCCTCAATGATCACCAAGTCGGTCTGCCTCTCCCTCACCAACATCGCCAGCACCTTGTCCAGGCGGCTGAGGAACCACAGAGGAACCAGTTTTGAAATTATGACTTTACTGTCATGAGGACGTCTCCAATTTTTGTTCTTAAATGGGACATTTGCAGCATTAATACTATCCACCCACCTCAGATCCAAACAGGGAGAACTGGAACCATTCTGGACTAACGTCAGCCTGTCCTCCCTCAGGGCAGAGCTACACGGAAAAAAAAAACAATCCACAACTCACTGTTTTTCAAGCAGCTTTTAGAATCAATGCATTTATAAAATATTGAACAGTCTTTCTAGGCAATTCATAATTCATGCAATGCATAAAATAATTAATCCTGAAATCACTCGTACTCAATCACAGGATCCATTGCTGCGATTCTTTCTGTCAGAATCTGAAGTTCGCTGTTTGTTACATCATTTAAAGCTGGACCGGAATTACTAGCTAACACAACCTGTAATGTGAACACATATTACGTATTACAAATTGCAAGACAGATTTTATGAAATGTAGAACTTCTGTCATTATGTCTTCAGTTCCTCACCTCTGTTCCCCGAGATAGAAGCTCTCTGACAAAAGGCATCACCCCTAAAATGATGTCTACTCCACTATTATCCACAAAAAACAAGGCACACCGATGAGGAGGACCCTGCAACAGAGAACCATTGAAGCATTAATCACAAAGGGCATGTAACACAAAAAACATCTGTCAAGAAGGAGAGTTGTGACATTTGTTGAGTTTCCAGTTGAGAAGCTCAAATGAACTGTTTTAACTAGCAGGCAGTAGAAATGTTTGACCTTTAATCTCTCGAGCCACTGATCAAAAGAATCAACGAGCCATGGCCGATCTAAGGAAAAACAAAACATAAAATTTAGTTTGAGTGAAAAAAGACTTTTGTTGAGACATTTTTTCCTACCAGTTTGAAGTAAGACTAGGGAAAATACTCCAATATGATAAATGTACATAGTAGATAGAAGTGCACAGACTTAGAGGGACATAAAAGCTCTTTTGAAAGCTTGTTGCCTCAGACAAATGCAGGTTTACATCCTTCAGTAGGCTTTGGTTTGGTTATTTGTGTAAGAGAAGACAGGCAAAACTAATTACAAAAGCCATAATCTTTTACCCTTTTCATTTATGCTGTTATGTATTCAACACAAAAGCACACAAAACAATGTCTACTCCAGATAAGATATTAACAGAGAGGCTACATTGTCACTGAACCTGGATACAAACTCAAAATGTATGTTAAATATTTTTTGATTCTGGGATAAATGCTGCAACTGTAATATTATGCTGTTTTTGTTCATGATTAACAGACAGAATTAAACAGAAACTTTGGGATACCTTCTAATCGCCGTTTAGCTTCTTCAAACCCAAACTCAGGGTTAGATTCCAGGACCCTGTATGTATAAAAACAAAAGTATGAGAAAACTGTTTGAAACAAACTTAAGAATGATTCTAATGGATCACAGTATTCAGATGAAAAAATGCAAAGTTCCAAATAAAATAAAAAAGGATTAGGACTGAACTGCATTCAGTCAAAACATTGTAGATTACAACACCAAGAAGAGGAGCAAAGTTTGTTTGAAAATTTGTCGTGGTCATAGAGTATCACTAACTGCTTTGTTTCATTCCTATTTTAAAATATTTGGAGGTTAATAAAGTATGAGTTGACTAAAGCTGAGAACACACTATGTGATTTTTTGTGTCTGTTTGTTTTAAAATTCAAAAATTTTAAAAGCAGTTTTACATTTGATTACCAATCAGGAAAAGTCTGCATTAGTCTGCAATTGTAGGGGACAGTTGGTCTATCAGGTTGGGACAATAAGGATAGGATGGAAAGACTGAATTCTGCAAGTATGTGAGTGAGATATCCGACCCATTTCTGTCACAGCCAAAACATATTAAAAGAATTTTGAGCAGAATTTTTTTGAGTTTAAACTAATTCCTGATTCAATTTCTTAAAAAAACTCTTTGCTACTTATAAAATGGTATCAGCTCATTTTGCCAATGTTTTATATGTCAGTGCTTCTTTTTTAAATAACTGTACAAACTTTTGTTTATACTTTTGCTCATATCTAAATGCTACAATTTTGTCTAAGATGTAAAACATTTTTTTGAATAAATCCAGCTTTGATTTAAGAAATTAATTTGTGGAATAAATTATATCATGAACTTTAAACCCCAGGGTTTACACCATAGTTAAAAATGTTCAGTTTGGTGTAGCTGGTTTGGTAAATCATGTATTCTGTGACCCCATAGCAGGTGAAGTTGTAAAACGTATGATCACCAATCTTTCAGTAGGGACAGAAAAAGTGGAGTTAGTATAAACTCCACTTTTTAAAATCTATAAACGCTGTGAGAGCTGTATAAACCAACCCCAGGTTAAGCCACAAAAAATGTTGAAAGAAATTAATGGATGAAAAAAAACAAAAAAAAAAAACAATCTCAAAATATGTACTTTATTTAGTAACCTTACTCTGACACAGCCTTGGCTCCCCAGTCAAAAACATTCCCTGCCAAGACGCCCCTAGCCAGAGCAAACTGTCTGTCCTCCCAGCTCAGCTCCTCCAAGGACTTCACTGCTTTCTGGTAGTACTTGAGAGCAATGTCGTTTTCCCTTTCTTTAATCTGAAACAGAACAAAACGAGACATTGCAGTTATTATATTAAACCAGTAACAGGCTTAAGAAAGTCACACTTACAATGGCAAGAAAAGGATTAAACTACAACATTGCTTTATTTAATTTTAACATATGGAAATCATTTGTGTCACTCTAAGATGTAGAAGACAAAATGAGTGAGCGTATGGATCAGTGAGCACCATACTAGTGTAGAGCACAAACATAATAAGGAGAGTAACAGATTTGACAGGTTTCACTCAGACCTTAGAGTAGGGATCAGGAAAGTTGAACTCGTTTAAACAGTGTTCCCTCGTGTCTAACAGACTTCTGACAGTGAGGGATCCATAAGCACTAGGTGAGAAGAGAAGCACTCTACATTAGCCAAAGAAAAACATAAACAGACAACAGAGCTGGGATGGAAACACGTCTTTCTCGCAGATTTCCATTATTTGCGACAGATTGAATTTATAGAAACTGAAACTCTAAGTTTGACATCAAAGATTTTTTCCCAAATCACATACCCAGACACTAAGCATAAACAAACTAAATTACAACTAATGCACACTTACTTAGGACAGCTCACTCCTAAATCTGAAATAATAGATAGAATTAACATTAAAAATTCTTTTGAAATGAGGAGGTAGTAAAAGGAAGTATGAAGACATGAAGCTAATGCAGACAATGAGAAGGTTTTTAGTTTAGATTTAAAGGCAACCTCTAGGTTAAGCTGAAGCAGACAGGGCATACAAGAACCCTTACAATGGCTGATGGCGCAGAGTTTGAAGCTTGTGTAGATACTTCTGACGAAACTTCTCAGCTCGTTCAGCTGCCTCCGGTATGTCTGGTTGGCTCGCTACAGCTCTCTTCACCACCTGCTCCAAGAAAGAAGAGCAGCCTTCAGCCCTGTTCACAGCCTGGCTGGACTACATTTACAATTTTCACATGGCGAACATACGGAAGAGGATTAGGCCATGAGAGAAAAAAAGTTTGAATTCTGACTTTTATCTAATACTGTGTCAAGCTATGACAAAACTCAAATAAATAACCAAACATTCTTAGGTGTTTCTCAACTATGTTGCAAGTATGTGAAAATAATGACAACTTTCTTCCTTGTTATAGGATTTGTAAAGTTATGCCTTCGAGGGAATATGCTAGAAGACATACAGACATGCTGCAGCGTGTTTGATCCACTCAAAATGAAAATTAATGAATTATCAACAGCTGAGCGGGTTGAGATTGGTTTTAATAAATAACTCAAAACATAAAATTTGTATAATAACCTATCTTCAAAAGTTAAAATCTTCTTAAACGGCTTGGAGAGAGTAATCCTAACGTACAAATTAAAGTTAACAGAAGCAGAAGAAAACTCTAAATTGGGCTGCTTGAAAAAATAAGGCATAGATCTTATGTCTTATGACATAGATCTTAAGATCAATTTTAAAATTATCTTACCCCATCTAAAGCTTCTTCAAAGCAGTATAGCCAGTATTCCCGGGACTGAGCGTCTTCTGTGAGGTCGACTGTGTCGGGGATGTAGGAGGAAGGATCCTGGAGTAGAGGCAAATTCACCAGCTGTCTATCCAGACGGTCCATCTCTAACATGTCAAACTGGAAACAAAGTGATACAAATCAACTCATACTTAAAGTTTTGTTCAACAACAAAAAAACGACAAACTTTTGAACTGTTGAAAATCACTATCCCCCAGCACATCTACATTAGAAATAACTTGAAAGTACTTTCAGCACTGGCAGTTTTTTCTAATGTTAGTAATTTTCCTCCAATTTGACACAAGGAAGGTTTGGAGCGACAAGTTAAGAAGAAGCAGGGAGTTACAGCAGGACTTAATCCTAAAAGCCACTAGCAAGACAATTCTCCCAGCTAAGCTGTGAATCTCTGCAACTTTTCCAAAGTTACCACAAGCCTCCAGGTTGCCACTTTCATCAATGCTCTCCCTGCCTGGCCAGTCAGATTAGGAAGAGGACTAAGTTGTGCCATACTGCTGTCATTTTCAGATTATGAATAGAACTGTGTGTGATGCTCAAAGCCCAACTCTACTTATTTAAAATCTCATACCACCAATCTCATACCATTTATTCCTAAATGGATGCAAAAACATTCTAAGGGCAGCTAAGAGTAAAGGGAAAATTAGTTTCTATTTTTCTACAGAAGCCTGAAGCACCACATCAGGAGACGAGAAAGCACAGTACACATTGTTATTGACCACTGGAAACCAGAAACAAGTCATTTTAAATCATCTGGTCAGAAAATAATTTGGTTAGAAACAAATTAGAAGCAGGTGATTTAGAGCTAAGCAGCCTTACTTCAAATGGAGCAAACATGGTTTCTGTCAGTGCTTGAGAGTTAAGCTTCAAGCTATGCAACAAAGAACTATGACCAGAAGCAGTATGTCTTTAAAGAAAGGGAAACACATGAAGCAGGAGGAGATACTTACAGGAAACTGAAGGAAAGAGTTAGGTCAACAGAAGAATGAGTGAAAAGGAAATGGATGATTATCAGACTCAAAATGTGGCTTTGTATGATCACAATGATTATGGTTTTAAATAAAGAATTTTAAAAAATTATAAAATTATATATAAAAAAAAAAACTCCTGCTGAAAGAAAATGGATGCCTTTGTGTGATAAATAGGCCAGAGGATCACATGACTTACTGTTCCACTGCGAGCACGCTGCATTGGATTCATGTCAGGAGAGACACTCATCAAACCGGAGCTTCCTGCATAGTTTTCCCCCCAGCTGTATTGGTTTGGATCTAAAGAAGAAAAACAACCTCATAATTACATGCATGAATCACTGTATTTCAACCATTAACATGTCAATGACATTGTAATAACATGATTTTTGATATTTTTAATGTGATAAAACAAAAAGGTATAAAATCTTATGACACTATTTAGTTAAATCCAGTCACATCAGCTGCAGGTTTGACGTTGAAACAGGTGATTCAGTCATTTCTCTCCTCTGATTATGATGCAATCACTGAAACCGGAATATGAAAATGGTTGCAACAGCACTAGCAGCTTGTGGGTTTGTAAAATGTGTAAATTTTTTTCTGTGATTTGCATTGCTATTTATGCTGGCTAAACATACTCCTATAATATCATTGCAATGTTAATATTTCTGCATGGCAAGCTGTAAAATAGCAGGATTCAGTTAAGATTTTCCTCAGTACCGCCACTGCCCTACATTCCTGTGCAGAAATTCAAGCTCTCACAAGTTTCTATTTAGCTCTTTTTTGTACTGAGTCCTGATGGGAGAATATACCACACTAATATGTCCTTACTATCTTCCTCTGCTCCTTTGAGAAAAGCTCCAATGGCTCCAAGATAGCCTTCATGTCTCAAAAACAAAGCCTGAACTTCACCCTGCAATAACAGAACATGAGGGGGCTCAATATATGAGCAACACATAGAGCAGATGACATAATTTCTGTGTCATAAAAGTAAATAAATCTTACCTTTGTAAAGAAATTGATGCTATAAGTTATTGTGTGCATGGTGACAGGGTGTCCTCTGATAAAGAAGCCTCCAAAGTACACTCGGGACAGGTTGTGGAGTTTGGCGTACAGACAGGCTAGCTGTCCGATATCGTTGCTGATCATATGGAGTAAACTCTTGGCCATGTCTTCGTTTGAGAACTCTACAATTCAAAAATAAATTATATGAGATAACAGTGTTCTATATGTGGAACAATATAGTCCCCTGCAAATGTAGTCGTATCACTTATGACTGTCGTGTTACAACCACACATTTTAATACTGTGCTCCATGAGGCGTTTAAAGCTTGAGATACTGCTTTATACCCTAACCTTGCTTTAAACTTTGCTGCAGTTGTGTCCCTTGACTGTTTGCTTTGTTTCTTTACCTTCATGATGCTCTTCGTTCATTACTGTTCTCTCACAAACTAGATAACTTCTGAAGGCTGTTGTCTTCATTAGATTTAAATTAGGAGTATTAGACTAAAGGGGGTGGAACAGAAATGCACGCCATACTTTTCATAATGTTTTGAAAGAAATAGAAATCATGTATAATTTCCTTTCCCAATTACAAACCTCCATTACTTTATGGAGTTGGGCTAAAACTTAAAACCTAGATTGTTTTGTCGCAGATTAAAGGTTTTACATCATGAAAACATATTAGACAAATATAACCTCAGGCAAAACAAAATCCAGGATCCTCAAAGATCCTGGTTTGCTTTTCACAGCACTTGAATAAAGAAAATCCTTTAAGTCTGTGAAGTTGTGACGAAAAAAAAACTTAAAAGGGGATGCTCTGAAAAAGCACTGCAAGTGCAATAATATTGGAATTCAGAATAAAGATGAATAAACTACAACAGCAGTTGCTCAACAGCAGCAAAGGGGTAGCTTTGCTGCTGTTTCATTTCCTAACATTTGAAATGTCAGCACTGGGTGAAAGGCAATCATTCTTCAGTATGACCAAAATGAACCCTGTGTCAATGAAACAACGCAATGTACATGATGTATTTAAATAACATAATTATGTGTCTTCTAGCATTTTAACACAATATGTTTAACAAGGTTGTTGCTACTGAGTTACATCTTTAAAGATCCCACTAACTTTCACTGATGGTGGTTAAAATTGAGTTTGGTTCTATTGAAATCTAAAATCTGTAGGTCATGAAAAAACAGAAACCAAAGTCTAGATTTTCACTAAAAATTATGGGGGTTTTTTGTGAACATAAAAAAAAAACCTGATACACAACACAGTAGCTGCTATCAATTAAATTTGACAGTCCTTTTAAAAAATGGTCCACACTGTTTTGTAATACCAATACACTGGATATCCAAAATAATAATAATTCTTGCAGTCATTCGGGAAAAGATGTCTGTTTGTCTGTGCATCACCTTTGTCAGCTGTTGCAGACTTTCCAAAACTACTTGCTATTAGATCTCCAGTCAACCCCAAACATGCGTAAGATCCGCCGTAGATGTCTTTGACAAGCATATCGACGCTTGAATGTTGTCCTTTAGAGGCCAGCTGTAGTAACTCATCAAATCTCTGCACAAGAGAAAGATAAATGTAGTTTAGGAGACTCAAGGTAACTGAAATGCACCGAGATGGCAGCACAATAAATGAAATAAAGTAACAACTACAGAACTTTATTAGAGATACCTTTGTCTTGGTGAGCAACGCTCCAAGGCCCCAGAATGTCCCACCGCCTATTGAGCTTCCACCTATTCGCTCAAATTTGTCCTCTGATTCAACCTGTCAAAAATACACAAAGATGTGCATAAGAGGTTAAATATGTCAAAATAAGCAACATTTTCATCTAAAATCTTTCCTACATCTTCAAATACATCTTAAAGAAAAGTTTTCAGATTCCTGTGTAGTTTCAATCACCTGAAATCAATCTATTTTTGATGGAAGGAACATTCAGAAACTTTTAATCATGTTATTTAAGACTATAAAGCCATGGGGATCAACATAATATTGGTTCCTGGCTTGAACTGTAACATATATCAGATGTACATTAAGATATGCCCTCATGTCTTCTTAGCAGACATTTTTGCACATAGTTGTGCAGTAGAAATAGCTGTAGTGGATAGAAGCAACTCCAGATATCCATTTTCTTCATGTTTAAGCTTTCAGTAAGGACCAGAGATGGGGTTCTATTGTTTTAAGAAAAACACAGTCTTTTACATAAAGTTTACTTTGATAGCAACAGTGCTCTCAAAACTGAACATAAAATATGAACACTCTAGTCAATCATTAAACATAAAATAAAAATTAAAAAAAAATCAGCTGACATAATGGCTTTAAGTCAAAGTTTTCTCTTTTTAGCTCAGGTGCTCAATGTACAGTATTTACTATGGGATGCAGTTGAAACCAGAGAACATTTGAACAGCAGTGTTTTTTATTTAGAATGGAAGCAGTGAATGTTCACTGCCTGGCAGGATTTAACCAGCTACGACATGTTCTTGTCTGTTTTTCTTTTGTATTTGTGTGTGTCAGTTTATTTCCCGCCTCTAAGCAACTAAACCTCTGCTTTCCATTTTTATTGCAGCAAGTTTATGTCAACTGTTTGTTTTTTTGTCATACAATATGCATTTGTACTGTAGATGTACAATGGAAAACACATCCATTCTGGTCAATCTGTGCATAGCCTCCAGCAGCTTGAGATGCAAATACCTGACTGAGATTAAAGATAAGAGAAAGTCCTTCCACAAATACACTGCTTCGTAGCAAGATGTGAACACACCACTGTAATTTTAAACACGCATATGTTTCCCCTTATTTTCTTATATACATGCCATTCTCAGAGTCAAAACCTAAAATAAATAAAAGGTGCTGAAAATTCATGCTCACATCCAGTCTGACAGTGTGTGAGCAATTTGGGAAAACAAACTAGCAAAATTCTCATCTCTAGATGAGCAAAACAGGAAAACACATACAGACATAACACTTTGAGCTTTTTACTTGTAAAAACTTTCTGCTTCATAACTTTGCATGACTTTATGTTGGTCTATAACATAAAATCTACTGAAGTTAGTGGTAGAAAGAACAGTAAATATGAACAAGTTAATTTTTGTGAGTCACTTTATTAAGAGGTGTAAATACAGTATCTTGACCTTATAAGATAAGTAATTGACAATACTATTTAATTAGTAGTTTGTTCACAAATGCAAATGAAAATAAGGCCAAAAGCTCATAAGTTCGTATTTATACATAAGTTACATACATTCAAGTTCTCTATAATTACCTTGACTATTGAGACCCCTGAGCCGATGTTCACAAGCAGGTAGGGGAAGATGTCAGGATTAGTGGTCTGAAAGCGGAACTCTGAGTCAGCATGTTTGGCATAAACGAAAGCCTCATGAGGGATGTTCTTCAGCACAAAATTACAGCCCTTGATGAGACAGGTCATCTCATCCTCTTTGTCCACTCTGCCACAGTGCAACACACAAACAAATATAAGATGATCTCATCCCTCTGTTAATTACCACCAGAAATCTGATTTTCCTACAGTGCTGCTAAGAGGACAAACATTTCAAATGAAAAGCAGATTTACTTCATAGATTATAGATTATAAGAATAAATATATAAATAAAAATAAATATCATCTGAACTTTTAAACTTCTACATATGCAGCTTCTAGAACAGTCAGGCTTTTCAGTTTAATCTGTTTAATTAGTTGGCAAATTAACTCTCACAGCAGCAGAAATTATAAAGAGAAATAAAATACTACTACACTCTCAAAACTTATATCCTTAAAAACAGAAATACAAAAAGCCCATTCCACAACACAAACTCATATTACATTTTCTGCATCAGTTACAGTGAGAACTGTTGTTTATTACAGTGTTGTTTTATGGAATATACCCAAATTAGGCTTTCGCTTTGAATGCAGACTTTTCAGTTCAGTGTTGCTGGAGTATTACTATCAGGAAATCCATTTGTTCTCTAATGACTCGATCTATAGCTACACAACTTCTAGACTGTGTCAAAATCAGTTCTTTATTTCATGCCGTGGGTAAAAGTAAAACTGCCATTGGTAACATAATTCATGTCCCCTATTATAGTAAACATCACACTCACAGTTTATGAAACAGTGTTTGATTTACTTGAAGATAAGTAGATTTCTTTTGAAATCAACAGGTTTAATTGAGTCTACACATTTAAGCAACTATTGATTCGATTGGGAGCAAGTTCTTCATTTACTCAGACAAGGTCAGAACTCCAACAAAAAAGAAGAAAATGATTTTATTTCAATATCAGAACTAAGCTATATTATCTACTTTGAAAATTACTGTTACCTTTTTAAGTATGCATCACTTTCCATGTAATCTTGTTTTAAATAGTGCTTGCTAATTGGGATCAAAGATGTAGAAGTCCCAATTTTTCTGCTTCATCGCCACATGGTACATTACTTTTGACTTAATGAAATTGTCTCATATTATTATTATTTGCTTGTTTACAAAGATAAACTTATTAAGTAAGAAAACAAATCCCTCTGCTCTAAGAATACCCTCAAGTTGTCAGATAATTAACTAAAAACCGAATGAATGAGAAAGTATGTTAAGTTGCCTGTTTCACTTTAAGTTTTAACCATTCTACATACTGAGATTACTCAATATTAATCAGTATATTGCAATGCAATGTAATAATTAGCTCTATTGCTGTGATACTTGAGTCCCAATTGTGACTAGCACCACTGCTGCAACTCTGTAGTTATGATGCACAACTGATGTGCCAAAATTTTCCAAAATGCCCCCAAATATTTTTACTGTCTGGCATGGATGGTAAAACTAGTGTTATATAAATTGTCCACAGCCAATTCCTGAGCAAATTATATCACATTGTGTCTTCAAACTCCAGTACATAGAAAAACACTTACATATTACTGGGACGGGGGTATTAGGTTGAATGAATGTGTCAACTAATTGTCATTTATTCAAACTAAAAAGGCAGAAAATTTACTGAAAGATAATTTGTTAAACACTCTATTGCAATATATAAAAACTAAATTTGGTAATTAAAGTTGCAACTTTCATAAATCTCAGCATAAATTAAAGACAAAAACAAATTAGTATAATGTAGCAGCTGTCTTAACTTCTAACCTTACGCATGGTCTTGTGAAATTAACATTTTTCTAACATACTGTCGTATACTCACTTGAGCCCAAGTTTCCTTTCTATTAGCTCTTTAAACTTGTGCGCCCCTCCACCTGTAGCTTTAATGACTTTGGTCTCGGTGTTGACCAGGTGGTCTTTGATAAAGTCCAAGCACGTCTCAATGTAGGCATTTTCAAACTTGATAAAGTGCAGGCGAGCTGTGACCTCTTCCTGTACTGCTATTTCATACAGCTTGTCGCCTGCTGCTTCCTGCGATTAAAGAAAGGATGATAAGTATTGAGAATCTCAAAAAAGAAACAAAAAAAAAAACTCCAGAGGCCCCCCACAGACTTTTGTTTATTTATTGACAACCCGTACCTTTGTGCTGTGGTCGAAGGATCGTACTTTGGCCACCTTGTGTTGAACAGTAGAGTAGTAAGCAAGCTTAGTCAGAGATCCACCTGTTAATATAAACACATGAGTAGTAAACAACAGAAACCACGAGCTAATGTGAAAATGACAAAACCAGTAACAGTTCACCAAGTTGTTGTGGTTAAAACATCCGTTTCAAACAAAAACAAACGTTATTCAAAAAAACCCCTCTAAGACCTTTTTCCAGAGAAATTATGCTACATCTGACACAAATAAACATTAGAGTGTCTTTTAAGAAGCTACAATTCTATTTGTTTTGTTTACTTTTATCTAAGTCGTGTTGCAGCAGCCTGCCCTAAATGTGAGGATTAGCTACATCCTTGCAAAAGTTATTAATGTCTCCAGAAGAGGTATAAAGTTTCCGATTACCTATGTCTATGGCAAAGCGCTTTGCATTCTCCATATTACGGAAAATTTCATCCGGTGGAAGGGTAATGCTTTTATCCATGGTGTGACTACTTGTGTTGCTGTCAACTCGACCACATTCCGCCATGGTCGGCTATGACATGACGCTACATACGTGCCGTACGTACACTCCTCACAGGAACCAATCAGCTTGCACGCAAAGTAAGAGAGGCGTGAGCGTAGTGGGGTTGCCTTTCATTTTAAGACCGTCAATGAAACATAAGCTTGTAGGTAGTTTTCTCTAGCATAGTTTTAATGTACACTGCAATGCTGTATCTTTCAATATTTTTAACATTACATATCAGCCGTGGTCACTGCCGTCTAATAATAATAATAATAATAATAATAATAATAATAATAATAATAATAATAATAATACATTTACATATCTGTATAATCTTCTCTTACTTGTTCCAGATGTTGCAATAATTTTTTCATAATAAAAAACATAAATACATAAAAACTGTGGTGATGTCTCTACATCTGCTGTCAAATATATAATCTTTGTTGAGTAAAAAAATAACACCTTAAAATGTGTCTTTGTTGTTTTTTACTTACACCGTGATAAAATATATCAAGTAACTGACATGAAATCTTTGTGAAAGACCAACTTAATAGTGGAAACATATTGTTCTTTCATTTTGTTGAAAAAATCTGCTCCACACATGTTTGCAAAAAATATTTTCTTCACAGAGGCCAAATACTGGTCAGTAATGGTTAAAAACAAGTAGCCTACATTAACAAGGATGAAAAAATAAAAAAAATTGTTCCAACTGCCCAACCCCCAAACGGTTACCTCATTTTTTTTTTTTTTTTTTTGATTATTTTTTTTTTTTGTTTTTTTTTTTTTTTTTTTTTTTGTTTTTTTTTTATTACGTTCAGGGTTGTTTTTATCATACAGACAACGTCAGAAAAAAACTGTATTCTTAGATTCTCGGTTAGAATATAACTTTGTGACCTCACAAAGTAAGAAAGTATTATTTCAGGAAGAAAATAATTGTAACTCAGAAATAAAATTGTCATAGTGACAACATGATGTATATAATAATATATTCTTAATGTAAGTGAGGTGAAGACATCTATATCTGATTATATTTTCAATAGTTTTGACTTTATTTATAGGTATTTACCAAGATCTCCAGAGGGCGCCCTTGTCTGTACTGCTATTGGTGTGGACTGTGGTGCTCAGAGGGGAAAATCCCTTTCAGGTTCAGGGGAAAACTGCAGCATTTTGTAATAGTTTAGTTGCCTTTTCTGGTTCTGTGGGTTAGCTCTTTGCTTTATCTAGCTTGGAAACACGGTTCTGTTTGAGGGACCTGGACTCAGGAGAGGCTTGAGCTGCCGCTGATTTGCTCTTTGCATAATTTATTCACCAGAAGTTTTATGAGCTGCAGCAATAAAAACAAAAGAATACATGAATAAGTTAGTTGGCACTATAAGAACAATAGTTGTCTTGCTTCTAGCGTTATATTTACCTTGTTTAGAGTCGGAAGCGCTTGAGAGTTGCTCTCTCCTGGAGTGATTGTAGGTGTCATTGATCCAGTGACGTGCTGATCAATGCACGTCACTGCAAACACTTCTGGTGAAGCCCAAACCGGTCCTTCACCAGAAAACGTCAACATACGGCGAAAATCTGATCTTATTATGTTTTATTCTAGTGGAGGTGAGATGTAAACTATGCCAGACTGTACGGCGTTTCTTAGAAAGTGAATATTAGTTGTTTTTTCCTGTCATAAATGTACCGCTGGTGAGGCACTGACTTAATCATAATCAGATTTACAAATATAGACCCCTGGCATGTTATTGTTTACATAAGAAAATTTCGCGCATGCGGACAACGCTGGAAGGCAAAAAGACTATTTTTTTTTTTTACATGTCATGCATAGCCGCGCTGCCGCCGTAGAATAATTCCGTTAACTCAATCAAACTTTGACATGTAGGTATTATTAATTTCGTGCTGTGCTCCACAGCAAAGGGAAAGACCGTGAAAGTACAACTCAAAACCACGTCTTTCTCACTCTCCGTATCAGTACAGCTACGCGTAAGCTCGTTGCCATGGCAACTGACAACGCCACAAAAAAAACACAAAAATATTTCCCACACAATAAGGAGAACATCCAGAGTGTTGCAGTAGTATGGTTTTAGGCTTAATGTTTATTTTGTGATTATTAATAAGTGATTGCTGTGATAAGAGGAGAAAACTATAAATATATCGCTGCATTTGACTTTACTGTATGACTAGCTCCATGGCTAGCTCGTTGTTACTGTCTCTTACTCTGCAGTTGTGGAGTCACAGTGTCTTGTATCATGAGCGCCCCCTGCCATGAGGCAAGAGAACTGCTTGCCTCACCTCGAATCTGTTCTCTGCCGTTTCTGATCGCTCCTCAGCACACGAAACATGTTACACACACAGTTGGTGACAAAAAAACAAACAAACAAAAAAAACACTGTACATTATATACATAAGCTAAATTATGGAAAATCAGTTTATATATTAAGTGTTTTTAAACATTTTATTGGTGACGTACACACAGGAGGAACATGCTCTCATGGAATGGCAGCCACCGCTGTTAGCAAGAGGTTGATCAATCCCAGGTGAGGCTCAGCTCGCTGCTGCCTCACCAACTGCGCTTCCGAGTATTTGAATGGGGAAATGCGAAAATTCAGCGATTTTGAAGAAGAAAAAAAAAATCAAAATTGGTTAAGCTAAATAAAAAAATAAATACTCAGTAGTACAAACCACAGGGTGAAAATAGCAATTTTAATTATTTTATCATTATATATTATTTTTCCATGATGACAAGTGAGGCTCTGCCTCTGCACGTCACTGCATCCCTGGTCTATGAAGTTTTCTGTAAAGAAGAGATGATGTATTTCGCCCTATTTCTTCCTATTTATAGTTGAACATCTCCATCTGAAAATGAGTCTTAATCTGTGCAAAGTTTCTCACAGTTTCAGCCTGTCAGAGAGCCTAACGAGACAATAGGCAGTAAAAGTCTATGTGCTGTTATTCTGCTTGATGGGACAATAGTTGGGTCTCAGGGGAACAGGTGGATGACTAAGGGGGCAGGAGGAGGGACTTTAATGGCGCTCTGTGTGAATGTGGGAAACTGATGACCCTGTAGAGTTAGCAGATCTGCTGACTGTTGCTGGGATCAATCACTTTGTGCACACAGTCACTAGCCATATAAAAAACAAATGTCACAACAATAAGCCTATAATATTGAATTGGAATAGGAAATATTAGTTTATAATCTAAATATATCAACATAGCCCTGACTAACATATTAATTTTAGAGTAAGGAGGCTGTAATACTATTACTGGAGTCAGAAATTGTTGATGTGCTAATAAATGTATTAAAACAAGGACAAATGCTGTAACTTGGGTTGAAATCACAAGAAAATCTAGTTAATTTATTAGTTCATAAATAGTTTTAAAAATATTATAAGTCACCAAAGATGTTGTTTTTTTTTTTTTTTTTTTAATTTTTTTTTTTTTTAATCTTGGGTAAATATGCATGGGCTGCACAGTGGCGCAGTTGGTAGCACTGTTGCCTTGTAGCAAGAAGGTCCTGGGTTCGATTCCCGGCCCGGGGTCTTTCTGCACGGAGCTTTCATGTTCTCCCAAAACATGACTTTCTTTCTAAATTCTCCCTAGGTGTGTGTATGGTTGTCAGTCTCTGTGTTTCTATCCCGCCTCTCGCCCAGAACGTTAGCTGGAGAATTTATATTTTTGTTTTGGACTGGTTAACCTTCGATGAGTGAGTACTTGTCAAGGATTTCTGTGCATAAATGAATGATGCTAATCGCAAGTTAGCATTTAGCACGTTTGCTAACAGAGACTTTTATCACACAGTGGACAGAGAGGAACTCCCTGGACTTTTCTGCTGTGAATTAAATGGTCGAGTTTTGCCAGCGTAGCCGATGGAGAAGCAAATTCCAACTCAGCTGTTGAGTGTTACCTGGTGGTCACGAACAAGGCCTCATCCATCCCTCAGGGATTTGTGAGTAAACTAAAGCATGTACATTACTTTTATGCTTGTTGTCAAGCAAAGCGACCGTTTGTGTTATTAAGCTACAACAAACACAAGCTATACTAACAAGCTTGCAACAAGTTTGCTTATTTCAGTGAAATACCAGGCTATATAAATAATGAAGCTCTGAACTGAATTTAAAAGGGAACCATTTTGCCACACTGTGATATTCTGTGTTCTTATTTTTAGTTTGGATTAATTCTCCTTGATATTTCACCTGTGTTGGAACACACCCCAAATTTTATTAATTTTCATTATGTCATAGTGATGCATTTACAACATTTTACTATTGATGTTGAACTTGGGTTTTGATGGTGTTTTTTTTTTCCCGCTCTCTTTTTTTTTTTTTTTAGCAAATGTTAGTGTGTTGTTGTTTAAGGTAAAATACACAACAACCCTAAACCACCTGCTGGAGAATAAAAGGACTGATTGTAGTTTAGAGTAAATACACATTGGCCTTACAGTTCATAGTTTTGTAGAATGGAAAGTAATACACAGTGGGTCAAGGCAATCTGGGTTCCAGCACAATTATTTTATGTTTACAATAGATTCAAAGGCTTTTTTAAATAACACAAAAGTAGGTTTTTGTCAGACTGTTCAGCAGAAATCTTTACAGACCATGTTATAAAGAAGCCTTTCAAGGAGCCTTGAAATGTTGCCCTCCATTAGTGAAAATACATATAAAAAAGACTTTACAGCTCAATAATGACCCTTACACAGAGTGGAAATGAAGTTGGCAAAAGTTACAAAGTTGGCAGCAACGTGAAAAAGTAAGAAAATAGAAACAGTGGTGAAAGACGCTTTCCCCTGAAGTGTGCCAACTCCCCTTGGAGAATAGTCAGGTGCTGGTGGAGCTGAGGATGCTAATCATGCTGAACTGTGACTCTGCTCCTCACAGCTTTCCCACACTTGCTCCATTCAAGGAGCTCCCGCTCAACAATGGACATGTGCCTTGTTAAATTCTAATTCTTCCTCACACAAGCAGCTCCTGGCTCATCCCCCAGGGTAATCTTTGTTGTTTATGCAGCCCTTTCAATGAGGATGAGAGAATGACAGAAATAAGCATAAATATTTTGGCTATAGTGTAACAAGTATTTTATAATGAGGCAACAAGCAAGAATATTTGAAGTTTCATGGTTTTGTGAGATTAGGTCCAGACTTCTGACCAACTAATGTTTTTCTCAAGGTAACACAAAATTATTATTGCTTATATTATTTACAGATGAGGAAATGAAACTCTTATAATTTTATTATTTGTGAGTTGTTCTAAAAAACCCCCCAAAAAACAAATCAAAGAGACAAAAGAATGCTTTTGTCTCTTCCTGTTAAGTGTCTGGGAAATTTATAAGGAAGCGTTTTCAAACAAATGTGGTTGAATAACACATCCTGCAAATTGAAATAAAAAAAATGTTGACCTTTGGCTAAAATATTATTTTTTTTAGGTTTAATCTTATTATTTTCGATATTCAGGAAGACGATTTTTCAAAACTGACAAAAATATCTTCATGATGTTGATGCTACAAGACCTAGGTAAGCATATTCCCAGCCTTGCTGAGTAAAATATGTAACCTTTTACGATTCACCAGTAAATAATTCATCCCCCCCTTCACAGACATCTTTGTCTAGTCGGCATCTATTGTCCCACAGGGGCTCTGTGAGTGAGTTTTCTCTGGTTTCCCACACTCTGTCCATTTACTACGCCCAAGAACAAAAGAAGTGTGTCTGGTTGCGCATCACATTAATTATGGAGTCAGTTTACGAGTTTTGTCCTTCTTCCTCTGAATGGAAATTCCTGTCATCCGGACTCGCCACTACCAAGCTTTTGTAAAATGTCTATGAGGAATGCAGACATCCTAAGGATTAATGAACATTCAAAAGCTCTTTTCCCTTTCTCTTAGATTCAGATTGTTCCCACTGAATTCCTGGGAGTTATTTTGATGGATGGATGAAAGGGAACTATTTCTGGACTGCCCATGTGAGCAGAAATATCCCAAAAAATATTTTGAAAAATTATTTCTCATTTGTGACTGATAAAGTCATGATACACAATACTCTGATAAGGAGAGTATAGATTTCTTAAGACATTCAATGGAAAAAAACAAACATTTCTGTTAAAAGAATGTACAGATTCTAATCAACAAAATGTGATCTACTTTTCCTTGTCAGTTTTGGCTGAGTGCGATGGGACGATGAGCGTGTGCTCAGTCAAAGTCATTGATCCCAGCAACAAGAAGCAGCTCTCCACACACTCTGGGGTCACCACTTTCCCAGATTCAAACAGCGCTTTGTACGTTCTCCCCCTTCAGTGCTCCTTTGGCTCCCCTGAGATCAAACCATTATCCTCAAGGCAATAATACCATTCAGCGTTTTGCATCCTTTTTTGTCTCATTGCGCACTCTGATTGGCCAAGACTGTGAGAAACTCTGGGCAAAGCAAGACCCACACATTCATATGTAGATGTGTGGCTATATAAAGGAAGGCTGCAGCCAGCAGAGATCAGATTCTCTCCACTGAGACCTCTACCACAGAGATCCAACAATGTCACCTACAATCCCTGCAGCAATGACCAACTCACAGGAGCATCTGACTCTGAACCACAAGGTAAATATAAAAATCCTGAAAAAAATAATTATCTTTTATGAGCATTAGTGACATTTGCTGCATGCAGATTAAGTTTGCTAATGAGTTTGTCCTTGTTTCTGCAGCTGAGAAAGCCTCTGGTGGAAAAGTTGCGCAGAGAACGAATCAACAGCAGCATCGAGCAACTCAAGTCTCTCCTGGGTCCAGAGTTCCTCAAACAGCAACCAGACTCCAAGCTGGAGAAAGCAGACATCCTGGAGATGACAGTTTGTTTCCTGAGACGGCTTCAGCAGCAGCAGCATCCACATTTGGATGCAGGAGCTGCTGATCAGGGCTACTCCAGATGTTTCCAAGAGGTGGTGCACTTCCTGTCCAAAGATGATCTGAAGACACAGTCCCAAAGAAAACTGCTGAAAAACATGAACAAGCTGCAGTATTCCTCTGAGAGGAACCTGAAAGACAATTTTCCTATGAACTCCTCAATCCAGGCCTCCATTAAGAAAAAGAGCCCAGCCAACAGCTCCCTCTGGAGGCCATGGTAAAAATGTAGGACTTAAGCCCTGGAATTCAAAGTTTCTGTACTTCTACTAACTTATGCTTTTCTTAAATCTAAGAGTCATTGCCTGTATCAAGGTGTTTTGTGTTGCCTTTCGTAAAGGCTAGAAAATGGTTTTTCTTCAACAAGAAATTCTGTTATTTTGTTTATGAAACAGTGACAAACGTGTAAGTTCATAGTCTAATTCTGTGATGTAAACAACATTATTCTCAATGTAAATATTCATATAATGTTGGCAGTAATGACAACAATGTATGTTTGTATGATTTGTTCCATTTTTGGGACAGTTTTATGTTCATGTTTTAACATGTTTCAGATTTATATGTGTTTTCCACATTTTCTTCTGATTGATCTGGCCTCATTGGTTTTAAAAATCTTAATTTCATGCTTTTTCTGTTAAGCAGATGAGATTCAAGACAAATGTGCTGCTTTCTAACTCTGTGAGTGACAGCACCCATACCTTCAAGGAAGGAATCAATATTTGGAAAATGTCTCACAATGAATGTATCTCTTCGAACCAAGTGATGCGCAATAAAACAATCAGAAAAACAACATTTGCTCTACTCATTTTTAACAGATATGTGGCTTTGTTTGGAATTAAGAATATTTAGCTTTGAAGGCTTTGGTTTATAAAAAAGAAGGAAAAAATCATTGTTAGTCAAATGCCTCAGTAATAACAGAGATAAAAGTCTGGCTGTAGTATAATAAGCAAATAATCTGAAGCACAATGAGCCAGAGGACAGATTATGTTATCAATGTTTCAAAAACATTGATAATGTTTCAATGTTTAAAAACATTGATAACATAACAGAAACAGAAAATGAATAAGTACATTTGTTCTAATTCTATAACTGATGGGCTTTTCTTGATTATATTACATTTTACATCATTAACTAGGTTTTCACTGCTCATTACTAAAGTGTTTTGGTTTTGATTAACAGAAAGCAGGCTGATGGGTAATTAAAATGACATCCTCTTTCATATATTATTAAAATATTCTGATTCAAATTTGAATAAAACATTTCATGGAAATTAAAAAATGTAAACATATTTTAGTCCCTCATCCAAATGTCAAAAAGAAAAAGGAAAAAAAAAAGTTGGATGACTATTTTTTAAAAGTGTGAAAATATGATACCTTTACTTAGTTCCCCTTATTCTGATATGATAATGCCTCCAGCAACTATACCATGTTCAAACTCATTACTTGGGTTTGGTTCATTACTAGTAAAAAAAACAAAAAACAAAAGCCTGCATTTATAAAATATAGCTGTTTAAGTGACTTGAAAAGTTTTTTGTTTAATTATGTTTTGTTTATGCCAAGGCATTTTTCCTGTTTTTAGCTATTGAAAGCATTAATGGGATGCAATATTTCTACATTTTAAGCTTTTAAAAATGTTTAAGTTAGAAAATATCTGAACATATAGTAGGAAACTGATTAAATTTATGCCTTACATAATGTCTAATAGTATGGAGTGTATGGCTATGAAATCAACTAAACATTTAATGGCGCCACACTTATCCTTTTATATGAACTAAATCCAAAAGTGAGAGGCATGTGTTTGTGTCTTTGTGGTAACAACAGTTTTGGCAACACATTTAATACTATGTTATTTCCTTTAAGTGGTGGCAAATGTTAGGAAAATGTAGGGAAATTTGTTTATGAAATTATTGTGTCCCTGGAAAAACTTTTAAAAACCTGACTTCCATTGCCAAAACGCTTTTGGTGAAGGAAGTATGATGATCTGGGTTGGTATCTTTGTCACAAGGCTTTTCATCATTGAGGGCAATTACAATGATGAGAGAAATCAAGATGAGAAATCCTTTTTATCCACTCTCTGGCACCAATCTCAATCCTCTGCAATATCAGTACTCACCCTCGCACAGAATGTTTTTATTAGACTACTTAAAGAATTTGTGAGTTAAGTAGATGGAATAATCTGTTGGAAATCTTGACCTCAACCAGAACGCTTGTGGGATCAGCTTGGGCTAGCTCTTCAATCCAGTGGGCCAAATGTTGGTTAACCAAGCTGGTGTCTAACATGCAATTCATCAAAAAAAAAAGAAATACAGATAATTTAAATGTAATCGCTTATAGTACATTTGAATCCAGTTATAATTCAAAAGTGCCACTTGTTATACCAGTTGGTAGTATCTTTAAATATTTGATAACTGAAAAATGGGTTTAATTTAGAAGGGTCTGATTGAAAACATGCCACTAGACAAGACTTTAATCTTTAGATATTTATTTACCTGAAATATGCAACAACACAAAAAACTTAAAATCCACTTTGGATGAATACAAACAAAAATGAATAAAATAAAAATATGCATACACAGCATACAAGGAAAAATTTAATCCCTTTTCAGAAGAAAGGTTGGCTTTTAAGGCTATCACACACACAATACCTTGAAACAAGGCAGAAATATACATGCAGTGTGTTGTCACACAGTGTTTCACTAGTCGGTATTTTCACAGCAGTCAGTTAAAATGGCACCATTCAGCAGTGTTACAATGTGCTCAAGTTGAACAGATAAAAAATATTCTAATGAGATAAAAATGTTACTTAACAAAAAGAAAGTAATCATTGCATAGGTAAGAGACCGGACGTCTCTAATAAATCTCAAATAGCAGCACAACATCAGTAAGTTGTTGGATATTACAAAGTTAATAATCGCTTAACTGTGACTTTATATCCAAAAATCTTATTCTGGCAACAGTTTAAACTACAACAAAATCCAATGAAAAAAAGATGAGACCGTTTTTTGCCATTAACATCTTAAACTGTTCTACAAAATTCCTGAAACCTCCATACTTAATCTCTTTTGTGACACAATTCTTTCAGCCAAGCAGAATTTTATTACAAATGTCTTTTTTGAAACCGCAAAATTGCGGTTCATAAAAATGAATCAGCTTCCGTCCAGTTTTGATGATATTCTGTAGTCCATTCTTTTTAATAGCACAGTGGAGTCACATCATCCTCTGCATCGGGAAACAGACGTAAAATGTCTCTGGAGTACTTGGAGTAGCCGTTGAGAGACAGCAGGGCTTTCCTCAGGGTCAGGAAGGACTTTGTTTTCTCCAAGATTTCTGAAATAGGAAATCCGTTCTGCAAGTGGGCCTCAATAAGAGCCTTCAGTTTCTCCACTCCTGTGCAGCATTTCCTCTCCAGCGAGTGAAGCTTGCATCTGAGAGAAACAAAGTTACATTTTTTTTAGTATTTTCATCAGTCTAAGAAAATGACTTTTGCAAAATAAAGGTGAAAAACCCATGTTTAACTAAACATTTGCAGATTATAGAAAGTAAGTTTGTCTCACCTGAAGAGTTCCTCCTTCATGGTGTCCTGAAGAGCAAGGTCTGTGTAAAGAGCCATGTTCAAAGCTAGTTTCTTCTGTTGGGAAGTTCTTCAGTTGTCTGCAAAGGTTCAGATGATCGCTATGATTTCCTCTGCATCTCTGCTCGGCATTTATGCTGCCGATCTGATGCTCTCGCTGCTGTTTGGCCAATCAGAAGCTTCATAGCTCCAGACAATAGGCTGAATTTAATGGCTGTCCTGGAGAACAGGTGGGATGCTTTATCTGCTTGCCACTCATCAGAAAGGTCAGTGGGAAAGTGTTTTCCATGAGAGTGACATGGGAAAATTTTGTTTCCTTCAGTGATTTTTAAACCTGGACTTTGACCTTTAAACAAAAAACACAAACACTGTATAAAAAAGCAAGTAAAAAATAAAATTGTTTGGATGAGAACCAGGCAAACCAGTTAACTGTAGAAATGATTAACAAATGGTAGAAATGATAAATATGTAGAAAAAATTAATTCTTTGAATAATCAAGTCTTATTGAAGTGATGCATAGCATTTCTCAAACTTTTTTCTTTTTAATGAAAAAAACATAGGCCGCATATGTCTGAGTTGCTGTTTCAGTTTTTACGTATTATTTTTCCTACTGAGCTTCACAGCAGTGAACTGCAACCAAAGCAGATGGTTTGTTCGTGGAGTGGCCTCTTATGCTCTCCTTGCCTGAGAACGGCTCCTCAGGCTTTGTTGGCACCAGACACACGTCCATTGTGTGTGTGGCTGAGCGGGCCGCATACAGAAGTGTGGGAAGCCGTGTGTCGCAGCAGCTCCCAGCAGCAGTGAAAGAGGAGGGCGTGTGACTGGGGCACAGCCAGCCTTGTGCAGGCAGCCGTGCTGGCTCAGAGGAGGGAAAATAGGAAACCTGAGTGAACCTTTGTGTAGATAGGACTGCAGCACACAAACAAATGGGAGAAAAGATTAGTATGAAGACAAACCCACATTAGGATGGCAGTTTCAAGTGATTTTGTGTTAAAATTGTGAAGGAATAGTTAAAAGGAAGTCATTTATTACAGTCTTGAATGTTTAATTAAGACTAAAATTGCACACAATTATTATCAGTTGTAGTATTAATATTAAGAGACAGAGTCCAAGAACTGTTCTGTATAAACATGGATCAGATAAGTTAGACGTACTATTGTTTATTTTTATTATTCAGGTATAGTCATCTCTTATATTTTCCCAAAATTTCAAACTTTTTAAAACTAGCATTTTCATTAGGAAAAAACACTGCAATATTCAACATTTACAATGTTTAATGCTGCTGATGTTTGTCAAGAGTGAGCCTTGCCTTCTGCCTGTGGACTAGTAAGGCTGAATTCTCATGAAGAAGAAATTACAGAAAGATCAGTTTATTTTTAGCCTTGTTTTTGTAAAAACTAATACAATCCAGTAATGTATAAAAAAGATGCTGTCTTCCTGGGGAAGTTGCATCTAGAGTCTGAATGTATACAAGGATTATGATCTGATTTTGGATAAATCTTCTACCTTAACTTTTAACATCACAGCCAATAAATGAAAAGTTGTCTTTGTACAACGTGTTGCCATGAGGCTGTGAGTAACTTTCTGGAAGCTGTTGATATAAATAAAAAATAGAAAAATATATCAAAAATATTTTAGATGTGCACACTGTTGTTTCATTTTGTAATATGAAGAATGTTAAAAAAAGTATTTATTAAAATAAATGGCTAATTGCTGCAGCTTATTTTATTTTAACAGTATAGTTTATTCATAGAGGAAGAAATAGCAACAGTATCTCAAAAATCAGATGCGGCACTAGCATAATCTACAGTAACATACTTTCTTTTATAAGAAAAAGCTTATAAAAGCTTGTAAAAAGCCTGTAGTATTAATATTAAGAGACAGAGTCCAAGAACTGTTCTGTATAAACATGGATCAGATAAGTTAGACGTACTATTGTTTATTTTTATTATTCAGGTATAGTCATCTCTTATATTTTTATTTTTTATTTTTATTTTTTATTTTTTATGGATTTTTTTAACATTCTTCATATTACAAAATGAAACAACAGTGTGCACATCTAAAATATTTTTGATATATTTTTCTATTTTTTATTTATATCAACAGCTTCCAGAAAAACAACTATGAATTTGGTCATTCACAAACACAGTTATGTTGTGTTTTAAGCTACTTACATGTGCTGGACTCTATAGTGGTGACAATAATAACATATTATTATATGATGGCTTTTCTAGGGCTATGGTTAATGGATACTTTCCTTTATTGATGTTGGTTAGAAGTATTGAGTTCAGATCAAAGGTTCTGACCAGAACTTTGGCAGCTGTTTGAGAAACTCTGAACCCAGAGTATCAATAGGTGCTTATTGCTGCTCTTGATTTATTTCTTCAGAGTAAAGTATGCAGTTGTCAGAAAGAATGGATATGTTACTACAAAATTTAATAAATAAATAATTCACTTCTTACAATTTGTCAATCTAACTTTTGATTCAGAGTGAGGTGCTTTTTGAAAACGGCTGTTGTGATTGTAATTGTAATGCTACAGTAGATCTGTGCAGTAGAGGTCTCAACAGTGAGATCCTGATCCCTTCTGAATTCATTTCTCCGACTTACAGTCCAACATCTCATTTAGAAATGTGGGTCTCGGCTTGCATGAAGGTTCCCACAGTTTCAGCCAATCACAGAGCTGAATGAGACAATATGGCATGTGTGGCTGCAACACGCTGTCATCTTTGCCTGGGGCTTTATGTTTAGGTCTCAGGGGAGCAGATGGAGCTGACACACAAAGCGCTGTGTGAATGTGGGAAGGTGGTGACCCTGTAGAGAGAGCTTATCTTCTGGCTAATGCTGGGATCAATTACTTGAACTGAGCACACGCCCTTCGTCCCAGCTCACACGTGGTGGGATAATGTTTACGACGAAGTTTTCAGGTAAATTTCAGGTAAATTTTCAGGTAAATTCAATTAAATAAACCTTTATTTAGATAGGTTGATATAATTTTATTATACGTCTAATTGAAGCAAAATAATTGAAAAAAGAATATATTTTTTTTAACTTGTTGGTAATTTATTGGTTATATCTCACAGAAAATATGTTTTTTCTTTATCTCTGTCAAAAGAATACAGTTTTAAACTGTTTTTGCTTTAAAATCTTAGTTTGTTTTTTTTCAAATCTTTTAATAAATGGAGCATTTTTTTTTTCCTTTTCTGGGGCCTACATTCTGTTATCTCATGGCACGTGCCCACCTTTCCATGTGAGTAACAAGCTGGTCTCAGTTTCCCACACTAATTCCCTGCTCTATGGTCATCAAACCACAAAGGGGCAGCCTGTGACAGATGCTGGTTCTGTTTTCCTGAAGAAACTGGATTACATCACTAGGCATGCCGGAGGGCAGCAGTGCAATTGGCTGGCTCAGAAATGAAGCAACATTTGAAATGGTGAAATAAAGTATATGACAAAGTGCAGCTAAGTGAATCTATTACAATCAATACAGAATTTTTTGTTTTAATAGAGTTAATGTTTTTACTGGTTACCAAAAATTTATGTAGATAAAAATTTGTGATGGATGATGTAGATTATAAGAATGATTGACTTGAGTACATTAAATTAGTTTATAGTATCTTAATAGTATTTTGAGACTAAAACTGAATTATTGTTGGATGTTTATGATTATAGGTGTAAAAAGATAAGGTACATATAAAAATGACAAAAAAAGATGTCACAATCCTCAACTGTTGTGCTCTGGAAAGCCACAATTTAATGAGTAGATGATATGAATAAACTATCATTTTTCCAATCAAAGAATTTTATTTAAAAATTTCCACAGTTTTGCATTTTTGATTTTACCTTCATGGCTGTCCAGATACCCCAGCAGCCCTCCCCTCAAAGTCTCTATTTATTAGAAATGAATATGCTGAACACAGCATATTGCTACCTCAGGTATCAACAATGAGTCCAAATATCATATAAGGAAATCTGACACCAGCAATGTATTAACAGAAAGTCTTTAAATTACATACTTTAAATTCATATGATGTCAAAAAAACAAATCATAACGTGTTACCATTCATTCTACTTTATAATTTTTATGTTTCTCATTTATCTCCTTAAGATTAGGATGTTTTAGCTGGATATTGATAAGGTGTTCCTGCAAGTGAAATTTAACAGTGAGCAGATTAATGAACTGAGATATTAAAACACAGGTGTATTATTTTCTACAGGTGATCTCAGAAAATGAGAAGAAAACTTTTCATCTGGTAGTATTTGTTTATTCAACAAGGCACAATGATCAATTTGAATTGTTAAAGCTTCAACTAGTGATGATACATCAACAACAAAATGTAGACTTAAACAAAATTTCATGTACTCAGAGAAGTAAATGAACAACTGTCCTTATAAAAGACAAAGTACATTGTTTCATATGAAACTCACTCCACATAAGGAGTAGAAAATATGGTTTTAATCAACCAAATAAACATCATATCAAAAGCTGACCTTAAAACAGATCATATCCATCATTATTTCAACAAATGCAGTTGTTTTTCTTTATGTAAATACTGTCACAAATAAACTGTGACTGTTAAGCAAATCTTTTGTAAAACAAAAGGCAGACCATTTACACAAATAAAAATGAGGTAGACGATACATGATCAAGATGATCAATTATGATTCCCCAAAAGTAATAAATATTACTGATGAAAACTTGTAATCAAAATTACAAAATTAAGAAAATCTTTTTAAACAAAAGTATAAACGTTTCAATCATATAACAGATTGTAAAGAAAGAATAGCGTTGCACTCCTTCCAAATAATTCCAAAAAAAGGACATATAAACTGTAGAACATGATTATGAATAATCAAAGCATAATCAATGCTACCGGCATTCCTATTACTACATTATCATTAGTAATGTTATAGACATTTTATACAAAAATGCATAAAAATGTTTGTCTTTTGTAAATCAAAGACAATGCTTTTGCCATTTTCATTGGAAATGTAATCTTGGAAAATAAACACATTTACAAAATATATAGCATGTTCTGTTTAAACAGAAATAATTTGCTTTCAAAAAGAATTTAGTCCAGTATTTTTTTAGACCAATATGGTCTAAGTTTCTCTTGTGGGAACTCCGTGATGTAGGCGCCTACCACGGCCTCCAGAGGGGGCTGTGGAGCGGATTCTTGTCTTTACTGGCGCTGCCTTGCTCTGTTGAGCTCTGAGGAGAGAAGTCTGCTTTTCTCAAGTTCTTCTTGGAGAAAGACTGCATCATGCTGAAATGCTTCAGGAGTCTTCTTTGGGACTGTGTCTTCACTTCATCTTTGAACAGGAAGTGCACAGCCTCTTGAACACATCTGGAATACCCCAGCTCAACAGCCCCTGAGTCCACATCTGGATGCTGCTTCTGCAGTTGCCTCAGGAAGCAAACAGTCATCTCCAGGATGTCTGCTTTCTCCAGTTTGGAGTCTGGCTGCTGTTTGAGGAACTCTGGACCCAGCAGGAGAGACTTAAGCTGTTCGATACTGCTGTTGATTCGCTCTCTGCGTAGTTTCTCCACCTGAGGTTTTCTGAGCTGCAGGAATAAAATAAATCTGTTATTAAAAATATTCTGCTGTGTAACATTTCTAACAAAATTCACAAACTCTCATGAAGGATAACCAATATATGAGCTTCATATTTACCTTGTGGTTCAGCATCAGATGCTCCTGCGAGCTGGTCATTGCTGCAGTGATTGCTGGTGCCATGGTTGGATCTCTTTGCTGTAGAGGTCTCTGTAGAGAGAATCTGATCTCTGCTGGCTTCATCCCTCCTATTTATAGCCCCAGATCTCCATTTGAATGTGTGGGTCTTGGTTTGGCTGGAGTTTCCCACAGTCTGAACCAATCAGAGAGCTCTGCAGGACAATAAGGCATGTGGGGAAGCAACACGTTCCCATTATTGCTCGAGGGACAATGGTTAGATTTCAGAGGGAGCAGGTGGAACACACTCAAAGAGCTCTGTCTGAATGTGGGAAAGTGGCGACCCTGCAGAGGGAGCAGAGGGGCTCCCTGATGCTGAGATCAATACCTCTGACTGAGCACACGCTGATGAGCCCAGCATGCATCTGGACGAATTATGCTTTTAATGTAGTGTGCACTTTAAATGTAAGAAAAAGACAAAATAAATAAATTAATTAGAATGTTTTTTAGCAAAATATGTATTTGTTATTAATTACATTTATGACAAATAAATTAAAAATAGAACATTTTAGCTGATTGTAAACCTGAAACTGTACTGTCAAAGTAAAAACAATTATTTGATCAAAAACAACAATGTCATTTTGAGAAAAGAAAATGAGTCATAAACAGTACTTTGAAACAGAATTTCATAGTTTATTTATTTCTGAATACCAGTATTCAGAAATGAATACTTACATAGAAAATTTTTTTTTTCATCTAATTAATATATGGAACTTCAAATCTATGAATATCATTGGGATTTTTGTATTTATTTATTTATTTATTTATTTATTTTTTACCAAAAATGTAATTTTATTAGAATAAGATTCAAAAGTTTGTTCACATAGATGCTACCATCCAGACACAGACAATTTATTTGACACGTGCCTAGAAGGCTGTGTGAAGGGCAGGTTGATGTGAAATTCCTGCACTGACTGCCTGTTTTGTGCAGCACAAAAGGATTTCTTAAGACAGATGCTAGCTGTGTGTTGCTATAACAACAAAATTTTACGTCACCAACCATCTGGAGGGAAAGACTGGTCGGCTTTAGAAGTGTGTAAAATATGAATTACTTTTGAAAACAGATAAATCTCAATATCTAAAATATATATATATATATATATATATATATATATATATATATATATATATATATATGAAGCTGGAAAACTCTTAACTGATATATTTAACGGATTAGTGGAAAAATAGCATTAGCAAATTATACCTCGTATTTCCGTTCAGCTTTTAAAAACATTTTTACAATTTCACATTTGCTGGATAATTAATATGCCCAGATCTTCATCACTACCTGTATTGCAGCATATTAAGAAAACATATTTTACTGTCTAAATTATTTTATCAGATCTATATTAACATATTTTACATGGTGAAAATGTTAAAAGCTGGTAGCATTAATTGTGACAGTAAGAGTAGAGCAACATCACTTGCTTAAGGGACACTTTCCCATTTAACTTCCATCTCTTCAGGGCAAAGGTCAGGGTCTATTGTCCCTGAGGGGCTATGTGAGTGGGTTTATTCTGGTTTCCCACACTATGTCTTTTCACTACTTCCACTACATGTGCCCATCTGAGACATGTCATTATTAACCTCCTGCCATCAAAAATGTTAGTGATGTTGCTGTTTTAGTTTATACATAACATGCATTTCTGTACATGCCCCAGATTTGTAAGATATTTATACATAAAACTATTTTTGTTAATCAGATAAAATGACTGTCATGTCAAAATAAGGGACATCTATGATTTGTTGTTTGGAAGTCATTGCCACACAAAATGAATGGATATCACAACTATCCAAATGCATGAATTCATTTAATTTTTGGAAGGAACCACATGCAATATTGAACTTCAATCACATAATATAGCAAGTAAAGAAAAACCAACATCTTTTCTTATCAACCGTTGCAGTATGAGAAGTAAAAATAACCTTGTTTCTGATCTTAAAATAGATCATTAAAATGTGCTCAGATAAATGTGTGAAAAGAAGATTCATTTATTGTTTCTAAAAATGAAACAAATCACAATGAAAGGTTAACTACTGTTACAATAATCTTACTAACAGTAATAACTTATTCAAATTTCTTTTCCTTCAGTTGCAGGACAGGGTGATTTCTTTCTTAAACTGAGAGACATTACTTTTTTCATTTCTCTAAGGAAATATTTAGCAAAAGTATAACAGAAAACACTTTCCTGCAGTTTTCCACAACGTCCTCCAGAGGGCAATGTGAAATTGATGCTTGTCTTTAGTGATGTTGTTCAGGACTGTGAAGCTCACAGAAGAGTGAGTAAGCTTTATCAGACCACATCTCGTTGACCTTCTTCAAATGTTTTTGGTGTTGCTGTTTTCTGAGCTGCAGCAACAAGCACAAAGTAATTATTAAACTTATTAAACAATGCAAAAGTTGGTTATTGCTGAAGGTTTGAACCGTGCTTTGATCTTTGTACTGTAGAAATCTCTGACAATAAGACATATGAAACAAGATAACTGCAATAACAGATAGGTCTCAAGGGCACAGGAGGAGACCTAACAGGAGAAAAAAAAATCATAAAGCTCCTTTATGTAGAAAAAGTGTGAAGCTTCAAAAAATAATTCAATTCAATGATTTCTACTTTAATAAGGAATCATTGGCCTTTACATTCAACTTGATAATCAACCAATCCTAATGCAAAAACAACTTAACCATATGTTTTTCACAAAAAAGTGTTAAATATAAAGTCAAAAGGGAAAAAGCATTTTTACTAAAATGGATAGAATGGACTTTGTGTCCTTAGCATCAATTTATTTCAATTTAAAACATTTTGAAAGACGATACACATCCCTGCAGATGTTCAGATACATACGAGCGAAGCGGCACGTGCCTTGTAGGCAGCTTGAGGAGCAGCTAGACTTTCATTTCGCTGTGCTGTGGTCAATGGAGCACAAACAGCATCAGCCAGACAGACGCTGCCTGGGTGTTGCTATAGGAACAGAGGGCTATACCACCTACCATCTGCAGGGATGGTTGGCTCAATAGGAGTAAATAAAACTTCAAATACGGCAAAGAAATCCCTTTTCAGAATCAAAATAATTTGCTTCTGTTTATGTTAGACATGAACTGTAAACCTGAAGAATTATTTCTGATTACTGAGTGTTATATGTAAATATTAATCAGCTGTCCAGGTTAAACAACAATTTAATTTAGTGTGCCTTGGGATACCAGATCTGTTTGGTATTCCACCAAACAGACCAAACAGATCTGGTACCCACCAAACAGATCTGGTACCCCACCAAACAGATCTGGTACCCACCAAACAGATCTGGTACCCACCAAACAGATCTGGTACCCCACCAAACAGATCTGGTACCCAGCAAACAGATCTGGTATCCCACCAAACAGATCTGGTACCCCACCAAACCGATCTGGTACCCACCAAACAAATCTGGCACTGATTCAGTCAGAAAATCTTCCTCCCTCTGGAAGATTTCTATCATTTACTGTGGCCAGATTTTCAAAGATACAGTGTTGGACTATGAGTTCATGTTTCATTTTATTCTCATCTTTAAAAATTAATAGTGCTACTTTTAACCTTTGCTGCTCTTCTACAGCAGTCATTTACTCACCAGTGTAGCATTCATTTATCAAAGTTTTCACATGTAGGACACAACCCTGAAACCAGTCCAGTCTATCCTAATGAAACTCTATATCAACTTTTGTGAAAAATCTGGACCGTTACTACTTCACTAATGTGTAAAGTAAAATAAGTTGGGTTAATTTTTTTTTTAAAGTTTGCATTTTAAATATTCATATACATTTTATGTATAGTGTCTGTGGGAAATATCAGTTCCTTTACGGCATTCTTGGTGCAAATGTTTACCATAACTACAGGGGTTTTTTGGTTTGTTTTTTTGTGTCAAATTTATTTATTATTTTCAGATAATTCAGAACACCCATGAGTGATACTAATATTGACTGTGAAAGTGAATATTAGTATTTTCTAAATTTAAACAGAGAACCTGTTTAATTACAAATAAAGTTGTCAGAAATATAACAACAAACTTTTTTTAATTTAAAGTGAGGTTTCAGATAAATCTATTGAAGCATCAAACAAATAACTTGTGGGTTTTACAAGACACAGTGTACTGAGAGAGTGAAACATCTTTATTAAAGATGATCAACTTACAGAACTCACTACCGTATTCTTCGACATTTTAGAAAACGTGTAAGAAAACAACTTTAGACTTTATAAAAAAGTAAAGGACACCAATCATCTGACCTTGAAACAGATCACGGTTCTTTACAATTACTGAATTCAACTAATAATAATTAATTGCAAACAGTATTACTTCATGCAACATGATTCAGTGCTGTTAGTTATTTCAAAAGAAATGTATAGCTTACATTGAAACACGCAAATCAATAAAGAGACTTCCTAGAGAGAAGCAATTCTTCTGTAGAAACAGTAGATCACGTCTGTAAAATTTAAAGACATTTAGTTCAACAACCTCTCACCAATAAGGTATTTTTCATTGGTAAGAACACAATGAATCATATCAATATTATTATCACTAGTATTAGCACAGCAACAAGAAATTGCTACTCAATTAGTAAAGTTTTATGCAACATGCATTATAAAATCTTGTCCTTCTTAAAATGAAAAAATGAACTGTAATTTTCAAAAAAGAAACAAAACATATATACATAATTAAAATAAGCTAATCCAGTAATATTTGACTAATGTGATCTTCTTTCAGCTTTAGTCAGCCTAGTAGAGAGTCAGTAGACGTCTACCAAGGCCTCCATAGAACTTTAGGATCTGGATCTTCATCTTTAGTATGAACTGAGGAGCTCAGAGAAACTTCATCCTCATTGGCATCAAAACTAGCCTTGGGGTTTTTAAGTCGATTCAGCTGTTTGTTTTGTTGCTGGTTCTGCTGCAGCAGCTTGGTCAGGAAGCAAACTGTCATCTCCAGGATGTCTGCTTTCTCCAGCTTAGGTTCTGGCTGCTGTTTGAGGAACTCTGGACTCAGGAGAGAGTTGAGCTGCTCGATGCTGCTGTTGATTCGTTTTCTTCGTAATTTTTCCACAAGAGGCTTTCTGAGCTGTAGAAACAACAGAAAAATCATTAGTAAACATATCCTGGAATGTGCTTTTGTTAACAGAAAACATCCCAAATAGTGAAGAACTTTAAAAGAATCTGTCCTACCTTGTGGTTCAGAGCCAGGTGCTCCTTAGAGTTGGTCATTGTGGCAGTGATTGTAGTTGCCATAGTTGGATCTCTGTGCTGTGTGTCCTCTATAGAGAAAATCCGATCACTACTTCCTTCATCCCTCCTATTTATAGTCCCACATCTCCATATAAATGTGTGGGTTTTGGTCGGGATTAATTTTCTCACAGTCTGAACCAATCAGATGGCACTGGGTGACAACAGCAGCACGCTTCTATTCATTTATTGAGGATAATTGTTGGGTCTCAATGGAGCAGATAGAGACCTGAAGGGAGATACAGAAAAACACATGAAGCTCCTTAACTGTGGGAAAGTCATGAAGCTCCACATAAAGGACATTTAATTTTTATGCCCAATATTTTCGTCATCTAGTCATAATGGGAGAGAGAACAATCAGTTTCCATGGAAGAAAAAGATAATTATATTAGTCATTCATAAATCTCTTTGATATTGCATAGCATATACAAAAAACAAACATAAGACAAGAGCTCTGTGATATTACTTGTACTGTCAATGTATTTTTCATCAGAAAAACATTGAAAAACTGCAAACGAAGGTGCAGATGTCCAGATGCAGACGGCACGTGCCTTAGAGGCTCAATGAAGAAGATCAATGGGAGGTTTCCACACTTTCTCCCCGTGCTGTGGTCAGTGGAGCACAAAGGGATTTCTGGCTATGTATTGCTATAGAAGTTGTGTTACATCACCAACCATCTGGAGAGAAATTACCCCACTGGCAGTAATTTACCCCAATTAGAATGTGTCTAATTTAAAATTCTATGAAAAAATATAGCTTTGGTTTGCTCTGTCATATTCATTGATTGTAACAATTCAGAATCACTGATGACGGAGTATTATCAATTAGTGATTTCCAGATAGACAGCTGCTTGCTGAAGTTTGCCAGAGCTGGCTGGGTAGTCACTTCTGCTGCTGTTTGAATGGTTCTCATTCAGCTCCAGAGTTTTTTCTTATGTCTTTTTGATAAACAGAAAGATAGACTTCTCTATCTAGAAGGAAAATATGAACCGTGGCATTAACAGCATGATATAGACATTGAAGTCTGAGACTATTTCTGGGGGCAGAAAATAGAGGAACATATTTAATTTCCCTCACAAACTTTGTTGTTATTTAAATTGAATATTGGCATAAATGAATAAAATGTAATCACTGTCAGTTTCTGTGGAAAGGATTACTTCCAATGTGTATGTGTAACCATTTCCTCACTTCAAAATGAGGAAAGCTTTTAAAAAGCTTTTACTATTGCTCTATATAAGAAGAAAACAACCATGAATGAAAAATTATAATTACGATAACATTTACATGTGTTTAAATTTGGGCAGCAACATGTGAAACAAGTTGTCTAAAAATGAAAGTTGGGGAACTTTCAGTAATTGCACTGTGGGAATCAAATTAATTATTTGAATGTAATCTGATTATCTGCAGTATTTAAATTACATTCTGGCTTAGGTTATCAGTACTATTCACAAAAATGCATTTATTTTTCAAATGTTGTATGTGATAAGTAGAAATGGAATAAGCAGTTATGATAACAGAAAAAACTAAGCTGTTTTGACCTGAGATTGACATGATTTCAGGAACACATTTCTAAAAATCCTCCTTTCAGGCTAAAATATGACGTAACTCTCCCTCTGTAGTTTTCTTGAGTGAGATTATTCTGATTTCTCACATTCAGTCCATGCATTGGTTTCACTGGGGAAAGAATACAAATGTTTCTCATCATGTATTTAACATCCTTCATCAAAATTGGAATCTGAGTTTATGAGAACATGTTTCTAATTACTCGCAATTTGCCAAATGGTTGTTTTTCTAATTTAACTAAACATGTAAAAATGATTAAATGTAGAAAAGGAACCATAATGTATACATAAAGGTATCAGAAATACAACAGAAACACCATTATTGAGGATTTGGTTGTGTTTATTACCTCAAACACTTGAAGTTGTGAAACACCATACAAATTTGATGAAACATCAAACATCAACTTGTAGATTTCTACAAGACAGTGTACTCAGAGAGAGTAAAGGAACAACATCTTTATAAAAGATAAACAACTTGAAGAACTCACTGTTCTTTGAAATTTTGCAAATGTAAAATAAAGCTCTACACTTTATAAAGAGAAGACATCTTCTTTCTGACCTAAACCGATCACATCACTCTTTAAAGCCACTATTTGATGAAGCAAATATTATCAGCACAAAACTGTTCAACAGTTAAAAAATAAACTGATCTTAAAATTGATCATGTCGCTGTAATCCCACAAAGTGATAACAAAATGTTCAGAAAAAGAACATTTTTGATATCTGATCAAATATGATCAAAGTGTCCACTGTATCAACCACAGAAAAGAATATACAATTCATAAAATTGTGTTATCTTTACACTTTTAAGAAGTAAAGTATTGACATTAGGAGTTTAGAAAATATCTGTTTGGCGTAATCAAAGGTGTTACCTTAGTATTATAGCCAAATAACATTAGCAACAGGAATTAGTTCATGCAATATGCACCAAAACTCTTCATGTTATTTCCTAAAAATATTACATCTTGCACTGAAAGAAAATTAATCACAAAGCTTCATATATAGAAGCAATTCTTCTTCACAAACAGAAGATCAAGTTCTTAAAATTTCACAATTTCAGTTCAGTAATCTTGACCAATATGGTATTGTTACTGTACAGAACATGATAAATGTTATCAGTATCATTATTTACGCTAAGGTACAGTAAAAACAGATTGTAATTCAATCCATAAAATTTCATACAACATGCATAAGATTATTTTCCTTCTCAACACAATAGATGCTGAAGCAATTTATGCTGGAAATATAATAAAAAATGCAACAAAATGTACATACATAATAAAAACTCTGTTTAAACAGAATTTTAAAAATCCTCTCTGTTTCTAAGAATAGTCATATTTGACCAATGTGATCTAGTAGCATCTACAATCAGTAGGTTTCTACCAAGGCCTCCACAGAACTTCACAATCTGGATCCTCGTCTGTGGTGCTCTGAACTGTGGAGCTCAGAGAGATTTCAGCCTTGGTCAGGTTGTCATCAAAACAAGCCCTAGTGCTTTTAAGTCGGTTCAGCTGTCGTCTCTGTTGCTGGTTCTGCTGCAGCAGCTGGGTCAGGAAGCAAACTGTCATCTCCAGGATCTCTGCTTTCTCCAGCTTGGACTCTGGCTGCTGTTTGAGGAACTCTGGACCCAGGAGAGACTTGAGCTGCTCGATGCTGCTGTTGATTCGCTCTCTGCGTAACTTTTCCACCAGAGGCTTTCTGAGCTGTAGAAATAATAGAGAAATCATTAATAAACCTCTATCATGGAATGAAATGTTACTGTTAGTAGACAAAGCTTAAATATTAATGGGTTTTCTGAGAATCTAACTTACCTTGTGGTTCAGAGTCAGATACTCCTGAGAGTTGGTCATCACTGCAGTGATTGTAGGTGCCATTATTTGGTGTTGATGCTGTGGAGGTCTCTGAAGAGAGAATCTGATCTCTGCTGGCTGCAACTCTCCTATTTATAGTCCCAGATCTCCATATCAATGTGTGGGTCTCTCTCTGGTTGAGCTTTCCCACAGTCTGAGCCAATCAGATCTTCTAGACAAGCAATGGGCATGTGGGGCACTAACATGCTGTCGTTAATGCCTGCAGGGGTAATTGTTAGATTTGAGAAGGAGCAGGTGGAGCATACTCATAGCACTTTGTGTCAATGTGGGAAAGTAGTGACCCTGGAAGCTGATATGCTCCCTAAGGTGGAGATCAATGGAGTTAGAATGACAGCACACTTTTAAATTTAACATTTCCAGACTGAAACAAAGCAGCTTTCAGACTCAGAGAAAATAAACATTGATTGGTTAAAACTAAAAATAATATACAAAATAGCAAAAGTTTCTTTTTCTTTATTCTAAAATAATTCATGTTTTTAGTTTTATAGCAGAATTACACGAAAATGAGGAATTCTATAAAGCGTCATTAATAATTTAGCATGCTAGAAATCATTAAAGATACAATTTATGTCAATTAACATGCTGAGGTCCAGATGCAACTGAGATTTGGCACGTGCCCTTTTAGAGCAGCAGTGCAATTATTAACCGACACGTGCCTTGTAGCCAGTGTGAGTAGCATGTCGAGCTGAGTTTCCCACACTGAGTGTCTGCTGTGATTAAAGAACCACAAAAGGCACGTCTGTGACAGATGGTAGCTTTTAGACACAGAGCATTACATCACCAACCATCTGGAGGGAGAAGCACCCATTGATGGCTTTGACAATTAGTATAGGCCAAATTCAAGTAAGAACTCTGTACTAGACTGTACAAAAATGTTTTAGTTTTTTTATGTTAAATTTTAGCACTGTAATTATCTCAAATTGTTACCCCATGATCAAAATTGTGACACCCTCATAAAATGTAGTCTGGTTCCACTTCTAAACAATGGAACAGTCTTTGGGGAAACAATGTCTTGAAGTGTGTCAAATCCCTCAGGAGAACTAGTAATTTGCTACAAGTGCATCTCGTTCACCTACATTATTAACATCCAGAGTTAGTTGTATTACTTTGCAACATTTTCCATAGCATTTTATTGTTGTGATATGTTGTAATATGTAGATGTGTTGATTTATTTTATTTTTTTACATATTTACAAAACTTTACCTGAATGTAAGTAGCCATAGAAACTTGTCCCACTTTTTTAAACAGTAAAGATAAAGATAATGTAAATGGAATAACTGGAGATTTTCACAACTGTTTGAATTCAAGTTAATTTGGACATAAAATGTGATTTCACATTCTTTTTCCTTAAAAGAAAGGAGATTTGGAAAGAATAAGCATATTTTTTATATGCTTATTCTATATATATATTTGTAAATATATAAAAATATTTTTTTAATTTATATTGTCAATAACAATATAAAATGTACTTCTTTATAAAATCAATTTAAATATAAACAATTGTATAAATAATGTACTTACATAAAATCCATCATAAGCTCTAAGTAAATCAGAGTTTAATAACGGTTCATTCTAAAGATGCTAGAGAATTTAAGTGGGCAGTGATATGCAACTTTCTTTAAATATCAACAATGAAGGATGTAGTGCCATCTACAGGTACACATGACAAATTGTAAATAACTGAATTAGCTACATCTTTCCACTAAACTGTAGTGGCCCCAAAAAACAGTGGAAGCACCAAGATGATTATAATGAAAATCTTTTCTTTGACACCTTTTTATTCATTTTATTTTTCTTTCCTTTTGTTTGCTATATTGTTTCAGCTATGTCCTGTACTATGATGGAGGAATATTGTACATAGAAATATGTAAAAGTGTCAAAAAAACTCTTTCAAAAATATTCCCCTCTACATTATTCTCTTTCAGGTCAGTAATCACAAACTACAAATTTGTTCTGTAAACTTGTAAATCAGTTTTGTGTTGCATTTTTTCTTCTCGTATCATTAATGGTCCCATTTGTTAGTCTCAATGGTGATGAAGTGCTGTGAAGAATCATGAATTAGTTGGGACAACAAACAGGAGGTTATTTTTATGAGTACACTATTGTTTTTACTTTGATCTATCCTTTGGCGTCTGGTCTTAATATTGCTTCGGTATTAAAAATCCTCTATTCAGAAAATGCTTAATGGTGAATTGTCTTTTGTTTGAATATATTTCTGTTGTTAAAATCAATTTGTGCCATTAAGCCAGAACTTAACATTTATGTGGAAGTGATAAGATTCCTGTGAATAAATACGTTAAAGAAACTGAATTGGCAAAAAAATATATATTTGGGAGAAACAAACCTACAGAAATATTAACTTTGTAAAAAAGTAACAGATTTATCTAAGTGAGGCTGGAAACAACTTGTGTATCTGGAGCTGGGCTCCTTTTTAATCTGTCTCCCTTCATGTCAAAGGTCGGGATCTATTGTCCCACAGCGACTCTGTGAGTGAGCCTTTTCTGTTTTCCCACACTCTGTCCTTTGATGAGAGGAACAATAAAAGTGTGCCTCATTATGCAAAGCATAAGGCAAGCATGACCTCTTTAAGGAGGGTCATTGTTATTCAATATTTCACTTTCTGAAAGTAGAGGTTCTGCACAAAGACATAAAAATCGTTCACAGTTTAGATTTTTTTTCAATTGCAAGAACAAAATGACATTAAAATTGTTACAAATCAGAGCAGAATCTCCTCAGTATGTGCTCTGTGTGCCACTAAATAGGCGGTTGCCTCTGTCAAACAAACATAATGAAATTTGTGCTTACTAAGAGAAACTTGTATATAAAAAAATGTACCTTTATGAACTGCAATGGATTCTATAATCCTAGTTTAATTTGGTTAATAAAAAGATTTTTGAAATTAATGGTTATTTTAGATATTTTACCTATTATACTCTTTGGATTGTAATTTGTATTTTCTTCAAAACCAATTATTTAAACCATTAAACATTGGTTTAAATGTGTTTAAACATATCAAATGTTTAAACACATTTAAGAGGGAAGGGGCTGCTTTTCGACACGTGCCAAATCCCTTTGGAAATTGGTCGACTGCTGGTGAGGTTGATTATGTTAATTACGTGAAACTCCTCTTCAGGGCTTTCTCATTCACTGCTGATTAAATAAAATCCGCTCATTCACCTAAATCTAAATGAACCCTCTTTCCATATTTCTTTAAAACATTTAAAGTTGTTCAAATTTAACATTTCTTAAGACATTAGGTCTAAAAGAAAATCATTCCTATCTCAATTGAAATCAAGATTTGACAACAACTGTTATTCTATGCTGTGTAATGAGTTTGCAGGTCACTAAAACTGAATACGCAAACTGTATCATCATCAAAGATGCATACTGATATATAAGATTTGGCTTTCAAAGACTTATCTTTTAGCTTTAAAAACCTTTAAAAGTTGAAAAGGCTTCAGTGTGAAGTTTGTATTAGACAGGTACAATTAAAGTAACAAATGCTAACAATTCAATAATACAAAATATTTGGACAACATTGAAGCAATAAAATCACAAAATAAGGCAAGATTTCACTACATTTATGCTAAAATAATTTTCTCTTTGAAGAAGGAGCTATTTTTAGTGTGCAAAGGTGAAAAAAGAGTTAAGAATAAAAAAAACAGATATCAACTGGATTACTAAAACATGAAAGAACGCATTCTGATGTAGGCAGTTAGTGCTCAGTTTCTCAGTTAACCTGTTTCTCCTCAGGTCAAAGGTCCAGATCTATTGCCCTACAATGAGTTTTCTCTGGCTTCCCACTCTATTGTTCTGTAAGAACAATAGCAGTGTGCATCATTAAGCATCACATTAGATACACTGTCATGACTCTTTTTAATGGGGGGGGGCACGTCAACACATTTTATTTTATTTCTAACATTGGCATTTAAATCAACACATAAAACAATGCTGTGACGCAATTTGTAGTTTAGTTTTGCTGAGTCTTTTTGAGACTTTTTATACAGAGGAAACTAAATGTACAGTTGAAACCAGATATTGACATATAAAACACCCTTTTTCCTCATTGTCTGAGTTGCTGCTCAACCTACATAAGTAGAGTTGTGAAGCCTTAATAATTGATTATCAATTTATGATTATTGCCTGGTTTAAATTTATTAATTTTACTTATTTGTTACTTAAAAACCCAAAGTTGGCTAAAAAAAAGTTCAATGATGTGATTTTAGTTTCAGCTCAGATGTTTATTAAAGGCACAATGAGACAGAAAGTACAGAAGATCCCGCAGGAAGTGATGATACATCACAACAACTTGTCGATTTCAGAGAAACATCTTTTTAAAAGACAATTGACAATACAGTATTTTCAAATACAACTCATATTATTGATTAAATTTTTAACAAAGTTTAAAAATAGACTGACCTTACAACAGATCACATAATGACAATAAGCCAGCCTAACTTAAATGTGAAACGAACACACCAAAGCCTTTACAAAGCAACATTAGAAATGAACTATTGTCACAAATCCTTCAGTAAATTTTCAAGCATCAGTTGAAAAAGTCACTCAAAAACCAACATTGAGCTTTCACTGGGAGGATGCTGTAACTTATTAGGTGATATACAAAGACATAAAAGTTTCACAGAAGGTAATTCTGCTAACTCAGGAAAAGTTCAAAGAAATTTGTCCTAAAAAAAAGGACAATTTAATTTTTGACCATTATGATCAGCATTAAACAATTTGTAGTAAATCACAGAATTATAGAGAAATCCCAAATGCAAAGACAATTTGATTTGCATTACATTTCTTTTGTTAAAAGAAAACACAATGTTGTTGTTTCCACAGGAAATGTGATAATATGCATCATAAAAGCACAATTAAATTAAATGCTTATTTTCATTCAATAGAAGCAGTCCAAAGAAACATGTCAGTACATGTGCTGTCTACCAGTCTGGTATACTTTTTCAGGCAATAACCTCAGGCTGTAGATGTCTACCATGGCCTCCAGGGGGTGCTGGTGGTTGGACTCTTGACTTTATTGATGCTTGTCTGGACTGTGTAGTTCACAGAAGAGAATTTAGCCTCTTTCAGGTTCTTCTCAGAGGAAGTCTGCAGCTTGCTGAAGTTGTTCAACAGTCTCTTCTGGGACTGCATCTCCAGCTCGTCTTTGGAGAGGAAGTTTGTCACATCTTGGACACATCTGGCATAGCCTAACTCCACAGTTCCTGTGTCTAGAGCTGGATGCTGCTGCTGCTTCTGCAGTTGTCTCAAGAAGCAAACTGTCATCTCCAAGATGTCTACTTTCTCTAGCTTGGACTCTGGCTGCTGTTTGAGAAACTCTGGAGCCAAGAGAGACTTGAGTTGCTCTATACTGCTGTTGATTCGCTCTCTGCGTAGTTTCTCTACCAGAGGCTTTCGGAGCTGCAGAAACAAGAACAAAGCAGTTATTAAACTCATTCTGCAGTGTGGCATTGGTATCAACATTTACAAACTCCCACAGATGATAATTATATTTCTTTGAACTTCATATTTACCTTGTGGTTCAGAGTCAGATGCTCCTGAGAGTTGGTCCTTGCTGGGCTGATTGAAGGAGCCATATCTTTGATCTCTGTGCTGTGGAGGTCTCTCTAGAGAGAATCTGATCTCTGCTGGCTTCGTCCCTCCTATTTATAGTCCCACATCTCCATCTGAATGTGTGGGTCCTGGTTTGGAAGACGTTTCCCACAGTCTGAACCAATAACAACACAGGCCAAGAAAGAATAGAAGTCTGCCCTGCCACATGCTCAGTGCTCATGTTAGTGGGGGACAATAGTTTGATCTCAGGGGAACAGGTGGAGGAGTGGTGGGAGATGGAGGGAAAGAGGCACTGAGCTCTGTATGAATCTGGGAAAGAGGTGATTTCTCATGGAGATCAGATCTACTGCTTGATTCTGAGATCAGTTACATTGCACCAATTATCCTTTCTAACAAGTAAAACATATTTAGTAGTTTGTTTTAATTCTTGACATAGAACATTTGTCTTATGTCGTAATTGCAGCTGTGTTTAAAATGAAGTTTTGCTTTTCATGGTTTCTCTGAGAGACTGTACAAAGTTCCACATTATTTATAATTTGCTTTAAGCTGAAGTTTGCTTAAAGCTGAGTCAAAATTTGCAGCAGGTGCGCCCATCAATAGACTTGTCCACATTCTTATGGTTTGTGGTGAGTAGAAAGTTTCTCCCAGTTTCCCACACCCCAGTCTTTATTGGTGTGGTCAGTGCATTACAAAAGGACTTTGAAAGGAGTCTTGGGTGACAGATGCTGGACGTACGCTCTAACAGAGACATAACCTGACGTCACAAACCATCTGGAGGGAAACCACCTGATTGGTTGCCTATCTGAGACAAATTTTATTGACTTATTTAAGTGCAGCTTTATTATGGAGATGGGAAGACACAACTGAAGTCTGACAAATTTAGTTTTTGGGGTTAAAGACACATTGGTGTGCAATTTTATATGTGTTTTTATTGTCTGTAAGCAGATTATAATAAAGAGAAATAAATAAATATGTGTAATTAATATATATGTATAGGATTCGGTAGTTTGGTAGTTTTGAAGTTTACAGTCAAATTACTTTGGATTTGGTTTGTGTTGGATTGGGTGTGTATTTATTTAACTTAAAACCACCTTAGGTGTCTTTACATAATGATTGTGGCTACTTTATAGAAACACTTGTCCTGATATATAATTAATCAGCAAGCATTCAACCATTTTTTAAATATGATCTCTGCTTCTATTGTTCTTTAGGTACTCCGTGATTGAGCTTCTTCTGGTTTCCCGCAATCTGCCCTTTCACTGCTTTAACTAAAGGAACAAAAGAAGTGTGTCACCTTACCCAACACACTGGTCGTCCTAAAAGTTTTGATATTCAACACATGGAGCAGAAGATTGCTCCAACTTGATGATCAAGCAAGTCTGTCCTACTTACTTCCTTTTTTTTTTTCTTTTTTTTTCTAATAAATGCTTATTAATTAAGAACAGTACAAATTCATGATATAGTGAGGACAGAGTTTACTAAGAGTAAAAATAGGGAATGGATTTACAAATGACATTACTAGAGAAAGGTTTTTATTTGTGTTTTTAACCAGTACTTTATTTTGGAAACAATTATACAAAAGTGTAGTTTTCATGTGAGCACATTGGCTACCATACAACTGACCAATCAGCATCACATGAGGCAGTTGATTCATAAAATTCTAGTTTACTTTACAAATGACTCAAACGCCTTAATTGACATTTGATGTTTTTATTGTCTAAGATCCTTTTCTGAAAGATTTGCAAAACTCTAGTTATATAACTATTTTTTAATTTGAAATTACACTCATATTTCTGAGTCAAAGTTTTATCTATACATGTGCCGAGTGGGATAGCAGCTGCTTTATGACACGTGCCAAATCCCTTTTGAGAACAGTTGGCAGGACCGGTGGTGCTGATCATAATAAATGCTACTCTCCAGAGCTTTCCCACACTGCATAAAGGCAAGTGACCAAGAATAGATAAAAAGATTGCAGTTGTCACTTAACTTTATTTTTGTTACTTTATTTGTTAATTCTAGAACTGATTTTTGTTCGAAAAACACACAATATCAAGATAACTAAAAATATTTTACCAAAGCTTTTATTTCTGAATAAGTAAGTAGTAGGTGTCATACTGTTTGAGCAGAAGCCTGGCTTGTATAACATAGTAACAGAACTTTTTTTTAACATTATCCAAAAAAATTCCATTTAAATTAAATAACTAAACCATTATTTTCATTTTCAATTTAAGCTGACATAAAAAATAGACTAAGGAAAGGACTACAATAATATAGAAATAGTATTATGTCATATATAGACCGTATGTTATGATGCATATTATATTGATGGAGGAAAAAATATGAAATTCTTTTCTGCTGAAGGAAACATTCATTTGGTTTTTGATGTCTGCCAGTGTTAGGGCAAAGGTTGAGCTCTATTGTCCCTCAGCGGTTCTGTGAGTGAGGTTCCTCTGGTTTCCCACACTCTATCTTTTCATTGGTGGAACAATAGACGTGTGCCCCATTATGCATTACATTATTTGTTCTCTGTGGCATGTTTTGGGCAGAATCATTTAGCAACTTTGGTTACATGTCAATTTTGGTCAGTAGATATGCTACATTTATGGGTTATGATTGGTTTGATTGATATCAAGGCACTACAGGGCTTTTGTAAGCCCACTGCTCAAGATTCAACATAAAAGAGCAAATATAGCATCTTTTGGAGCCTTTCATGGTCAAACCACTGCTGACCAAAAGAAGCACAAATGTTTTAAATATCTCCAAGTACTTGGGGAAATCGGAGTGTTTTCCCAAAAATAGATAGAAGTGAAACTTTTGAAAATAAGAGTTTCACATGGCCTATTCAAATTTTGGACTAATACCTGTTTAAGAGACTGTAACTGTCATGTTCCGTGTTTTTCTGTGTGTTTAGTTTGAGTTTTCTGTGTCCCTGTGTCTCCCTGTTGTCCTGTCTCCCCATTGATTGTTCCCAGGTGTGTCTCGTTCCCTGATTACCAATTGTGTATTTAGTGTCACCTGTGTCTCTGTTGGGTCCTTGTCTAGTGTTGTCTAGTCTGATTCCAGTCTGTCCGTCCTGCGTTTCTGTCCAGTCGTATAACCTGTCGCTACCAGCGTTGAACCTTAGTTTCCGTTCAGCTGTGCTGCCTGGTTCTGGATTGTGTTCTTTTGGATAAACTTCAGTCATTAAAACCATCATTCACACTTACCTGGGTCTCCAAGCGTCTACCTCACCTCCTCACAAACTCCGCCGCATGACAGTAACATGACTTCAAGCAGACATGGTTGAAAAGTTTCCAGTGTGGATGATTTAAAACAATCTTGCAAAAAAAGAAAGAAAAAGTTGGTCAAAATTCCTCCACACAAAAAAAGGAATTTTGACCCAAAATTAGTTTTTTTGTATAAAAAACCCCCATGTTTTTCTTTGTAAAAAAACAAAATAAAAATAAAAGCAATTGCCATTTATCACGAACACTTTATGGCAGTTGCTGATCCCAATAGAGCTTTATTTTTCCATAAATAAATCATTTCAGCTCTGCATTTTGTATTTACTTAGATTATCTTAATTAAAAAATTGGAGAAAAAACCCAAACTTTACCCTATCTATAAGGGGGTACATACTTTTTCAAGGTGCTATTCTATAGGTCATATACAACAGAAAGAACATACAAGGTAGGTCTTAATTTATTTCAAATACATTTATTTAACACATTATGTACTCTCAGTAGAGTCATATAAATCTGATGATATATCACAAAAATGTGATATATTTTCAAGACAATTTACTCAAAAATTAGAGTAGAGCAACAGTCGTCTTTACAAAAGACAAATATGATGAAAACAGTAGTAGTTTTGCTTTACATCAAGCACATAAGATAAGAGAAAAATTTCTACTTGTAAAAAAGCAGTGATAAAATGACTTTACAGCAGGTCTTCTCGATATCATTTCAAACACATGATGGCAGATTATTAATTACATATACTTAACTTTGAAACTACTATAATTCTGACAAGATCTATTTTTAGAAAAAAAAGAAAGAAAATGTAAAAGATAAAACTTATTACAAAGTAGCACACAGTTTCCTTAAGGAAATACAGCACAAATAACATATGTACATATAATGAAAAATAGTGAAAACGTTCAGTAAATTCTGAAAGTCCAGCTACATCTTAAAGTATTGAGTGTTGTCCAAACACTTGCTTCATTTTCTTTTTCCATTTAAAAGATTTGACTGCTATTTCCTTAGGAAATATATATGAACAATAACACAAAGAATGTGCTATCATTCTTTGTGTTAATAATATACACCAATATGGTCTTATGGATATAACTTCAGTCTACATGCCCCTACTATGGCCCATAAAAGGCTCTTCTGTCTTTTTAGACGCTTGTCTGAGCTATAAAGCTCAAAGACCTAAGTTTCACAAGTTCTTCTCAGAGGAAACCTGGAGCTTGTTAAACTGGTTCAGCAGTTCTTTATGGGACTGTGTCTTCAGCTGGTCTTTGAACAGGAAGTTCACCACCTCTTGGACACATCGCAGCAGCATTAATCGGGTGAATGCTGCTGCTGCTTCTGCAGTTGTCTCAAGAAAAAAAACAGAACGTGTGTTTTCCAGGTTGCAGTCTGCAGGAAAAAAGACAGTCATTAGTAAATCTGTTATTTATTATAGCATTAGCCAACACCGCTAATAACAGACTCTTCCTGAGTCTGGTCTTTACCTTGTGGTTCAGAGTCAGCATCACTGGTCATCATGGCAGTGATTGTAGGTAGGTTGGATCTCTGTGCTGAAGAAATCTGTAGAGAGAATCTAATCTCTGTTGGCTTCATCACTCCTATTTATAATCCCACATCTCCATCTGAATGTGTGGGTTTTGATCTGGATTGCGTTTCCCACAGTCTGAACCAATCAGATGCCTGAACAAGACAGAATAGAGAAGTGAAGGTCCTCCACATGTCCATGATTAGAGCTCAACAGTTTGATCTCAGGGGAACAGATGGACCATATGTCCAGTGTTGGTACAAAAGCATTCCCTAACACAGATAATTTGACTATCGTGAACTAAAGGAATGTTGCTGTCTTACTTTTAGCTAGTTTGAAAAATAATTTAAATATATTTACAGAAATGCAAACCTTAGTTGCTGACAGAAATATTTTGGGGTTGTACCTGACAGTGGATGTAAATATTCAAAATGACACAATCATGTAATGATTGGACAGGAGCTTCTCTGCATGTTCCAAATCCTTTTTTGGGAACATTCAGCTGCAGCTATGGTTCATGAAACGAATTAAACTGATTTATTTTTCAAAAAGTCTTCTTACGCAAATCATTAGGCACGATGACATGGGCCGACATTGATTTTATGACCATCAAAGTTCCTATATGTACAGATGTTATCAAAACAGTAAGTCTTTTCTTTAGGGTTTACTGTTGAAGTAATGCGTTTATGAATATTATTCTAAACTTTTGAATGTAGTGCTTATGACTAAAATGTATCAAATCAATTTAAAAGGCTTCAAGGGTTTTCTTTTTTTTTTTTTTTGGTGGAAAAGATTTTTAAGATTTTCATCACATAAGTGAGAAAGTTGATAACTCTGTTTTTGACCATGTCACTGTCTTTTAGTCTGTTGTCCCAGTGTGATTTTGAGCGTGAGTTTCCTCTCTTTTCCCACACTCTCTCCTTTCACTACAGGAATAATAGGAGTGTGCCTCATTATGCATCACATTAGATACACTGTCATGCTTCCTTTGAACAGAAAAAATGCTTTATAGTTGACAGTTCTCCACAAATACAACTGTCTGTCATGTTGCAGCAAAAGTTCAAGTTACTACATTCTCATTGATATTTATTAATAACACATTTTTTTATTATATACTGAGTGTTTCTAAGTATTTATTTCTTAAATATAATTTCTTCTTTACAAGCTACTATTACATTTGTTTGAAAGTTGACATGCAAAGACAGTCTTAATTTTAAATATGCAAATATAGCATGTATTATCACAATCAAATTTTTGTCTATTTTGTCTTAAAAATTCAAAGTTGTTCTTTGCAGATAGGCAGTTGGATTTTGTGACTTGTAGTTGGCATCAACAGGACGTTTCTTTCATATTCCCCACACTTAATGATAAATGTGGTGAGAACACCAGAAAAAGATTTTGACAGCAGCTTTTGTGATGAGTCCGGCTGTCTGCTCCAACAGGGACAGTCCGACGTCACCAACCATCTGGAGGGAAGCAACAAGTCTGATTGACTGCCTTAAATAACTGATAAAATCTCCTAAATATATCCAAGCAGTATCAGCTATAAGCAGTTTTACTAACTTTTCATCAAACAATAAAACTTCTGACATATAAGTGCAAAGTTTATAGTTAAAACATAATTTAAATGCTAATTTTAAAGACAGAGGAGTGTGCCAAGTCCCCCTGGAGACTGGTCAGCTGTTTCAGAACTTACGGATGCTAAATACTATCAACTTTAAGTTATCCATCAAAACATTTCATGCACACTTTGGTTTTTTTTTGTGTTCTTTATAAAGCAAAGTTAATGATAAACTAAAATCATTTAGTTTATGATGGAAAATTTAATTCTTTTGCGCCTAGAATTAAATGTTGCCTAAACTGATGTTTAATCAATAATTATTCTAATTGAGAATAAATTAAATTTCTTGCGAAAAACAAATCTTTAGAAATTTGAGAACATTTTTCAGACTCATTTAGGTTTCAGTATGTAAAAATCGTTATGCAAGAGTTTTTTGCATTTTCTTTAAAAATCACTTCACATTTGGAAAATCTGAACAAAACTTTACATTTAAGACCTGATAAAAAATATGCTGACGGTGAAAGGGTTGTGATTAGCAGGTGAAGTAATAGTTGTTTACTTGTTATGAAATAGAGTAATAAGTAATCTTGAAAATAGAAATTTCTGTAATCCTTGAAAATACCATTTGTTAAGTTCACCTATATATTTAGGTCCATGTGTAGGAATATAAAAGAACAAAAATTAAACCAGATGATTTACATCTCTGGAAGCTCACTGGACAACAAATGTGGCAGTAGAGTCCAGATGTAGCAGGTGATCTCTATTTTGGGATGCAAGTGAGAACAGAAAGCTCCTCCCAGTTTCCCACACGTTGTATTTTATTGATATGTTCAGTGCACCACAAAAAGACTTTGAAAGCAGCTTTTGTGGAGGCTGTTAGTCATAAACCTAGTCATGTGAGAGCGCCTGACATCACTGACCATCTGGAGGGAAACAACAGGAGTGGCTGCCTCAGAGTTTAATTTTGGAATTATCATTTGCTAAACATAATCTGATCAGCTCTTCTGTTTAACTTTTCAGAAGTTTTAAAATTTCCTTGACATATCATTTCTCTTTTGGTCAAAGTTTCACATTTTACTAACAAGAGATCAGGACAGATGCTTCATGGAGGGTGCTAAATCAACTATTGTGAGCTATTATTTGTCAACATGCAAATTAACTTGAACTTTAAATGTTCCTCTTGAAAGGCTTTCCACACTTTCCTGTAATTTAAGTTTGGCATATGCTATGTAAGTAATGAGTTTTACTCTAATTTTATTTTTTGTTCTTTTGTTTTTATTATCTTTGAATCAGCTTCCTCACATTTAATTTAGAGAGGTAACGATTATTGCAAAGGTTTTCAGAAATGCAGATCTTTGCAAACCTGGACTTGACTTTTTATGTTTTAGGAGACCAGAGGATGCAATCTTTAGAATATTCTTGATCATTTTGGGGAGTAATCTCTTTCTGTTTGTAACTTATAAAAAGTACAATTGTGTTGTAGAACTGTTCATGCATATTCCTCCTGGGAATTTGGGAAATTTAAAATAAATTATTTTAACTTTCTGAGCTTATTGTGAGCAAGGACCAAGGAACAAAATGTTTAATAATAATTTTACACAGATATAAGTATTATCAGTTTTCAAGTTTTATTTAGAAAATAAATATATATAGTCCCCTCTGAGAGGGTTTATTCTTTACTCTTTCTTCAAACATATCTCACTTATGGTTTAGCTCATAGGTTTAACATTATCTGGGGTTCGGGTCATAAAACACCCTTATTTTGTGTTAAATCTTTAAATTAGTGTTTACTATGAAATATGTGTATAGAACTTTAAGCCATGTGGGTCCGACAAAGTAGGACATGTGCATCTGGGCAGATTGATCACTAAAGCAATGTGTGTGTAATCACTACAAGAAAACTGTGCATTAAGTCTTTCACACTATGAGCTGTTACAAACCAAACAAAACTGCATTTTTTCTTCTTCTTGTATTTCATTTTTTAATAAAAACTTATTCTGTCAAAATCATGACAATGTGATGATACATTATAACAATAGTTGAAAAATCTCCAAGACATTTTACTCAAAACAAGTGGAGAAACAACAGTCTTTACAAAAGATAAAATCATCATGACAAAAGTCATTTAAATTTTTTCATAGAAAATGTTTTAAGATGTGCAAAATGACTTTGCAGAAGTGCTAAAGTAAACAAACTGATCTTAGAACAGATTAGATGTTAGGTTCACAGGTCAAGGTTATGCAAAGCATTTTCATGAAATGTAAATCCAGGACATTTTAACAAAAATAAAATGTCAGGGTCTTTACAGCCACAGTCTGAAGGGATCTCCTTTTAGATAAAAAGTATAAAATAACATTTAGATCAGCTAGATCAATTTTAATGGTATTTGAAAAAGTACTTCCTGTGCAAACAGAAAAACAATCTAAACCAACATGGTCTATTATTGTTCAATGGTAGGATTGTTTTCCTTCAAATTTTCCATTTCCTCAGGAAATAAAAACAATATCTAATTCAAAAGAATATCTGTATATTTAACAAATCAAATCAAACAAATTAAACAAGTTTAGTTCAGTTCATTTTAACCAATATGGCCTTCTCTATTTGACTGTAACTACAGTCTGTAGATCTGCTCTGTAATGACAGGTTATATAACAAGAAGAATGAGTTTCTTCAACAATTTTACAAATATTGTAAAACAAATAAAAATACACGATCAGTAGATCTCCAAGCAGATCTTTGTGTTAACTTAATTAGATGAAGTTCAATAAGAACTCTGTTTAGCTTTACAAAAGGAGTAATAACACTTTACTTTTGATCAATATGATCAGGAATGAGCAACCATAAATGCAATCATAAAATTACAAAGGAATCACAATTGCAGATGCAATCAGATTTTGTTCTTGTAACACATTTCTTTGTTAAAGAAAAAATATGTGTGCCATTTCCACAGGAAAAACAATTCTGTGCAGAAAAATGCACTAACAAATTAAATTATTCTGTTCATTCAGAAGTAGCAGTCCATAGAACTATGTATAGTTCAGTCAGTAATGATTTACCAATATGGTATGTCTCTCCGTGCCACTTCAGACTTCAGGTCTCTATCACTACCTCCAGATGGCGCTGTATACAGGTCTTCTGTTTTGACTGATGCTGATCTGGACTTGGTGGAGAGAGGTCAGGCTCCACCACATTCCTCTCAGAGGAAGTTTGCTGATTGTTGAAGTAGTTCAGCAGTTTTCTCCATGATTTTTTCTTCAGGTCATCTTTTGCTAGGAAGTGGCCCACCTGTTGGGCACATCTGTAGAAGCTCTGATCAACATCTGTCTGGTCCACAGCAGGATACTGCTGCCTGTCTGCCTCTCGAGGATGTCGGCTGTGTGGCAGCTCAAATGAACTCAAACTTGAGTCTCCTGATGCTGCTGTTGATTTGCTCTCTATGTAACTTCTCCACCAGAGGTTTTCTGAGCTGCAGAAGCAAAATCAAAGTCATTAGTAAACCTATTTTGCCATGTACAGGTAAAGTCACAAATCTAGGCAAATAAGAGTTGGTTTTCCATGAATCTCATGCTTACCCTGTGGTTCAGAGTCAGATGCTCCTGAGAGTTGGCCATGGCTGCAGTAAGTGTAGATGCTGTGGTTGGATCTCTGTAGAGGTCTCTGTAGAGAGAATCTGAGTTCTGCTGGCTTCATTCCCCTTATTTATAGTCGCACATCTCCATATGAATGTGTGGGTCTTGGTTTGGAAGAGGTTTCCCACAGTCAGAACCAATCAGAGCTCAGGAGAGGAGAGAATAGACGCCTGCCTTGCCACATGCTCACTGCTCATATTGGGATTCAGCTTTTAAGTCTCAGGGGAACAGGTGGAGAAGCTTGGGTGGGGGCCCCTAAACTCTGAATGAATGTGGGAAAGCAGTCTTCCTCTATGGGGATCTGGTTTTTCCCTGATCAAAGACATACTAAATACTGAGAAATCAGCCAGATAATAGCTGCTGTGCTTCCATTGATTATTTTGGTGCCTAATTTTATTTGATTTCACATTGAGCAAAATACTTTTAAGACTTTAATTCTGACAGATAGTTATTAGAAGTGAATTTTTAAATCACTCTAACTGTAATCACAAAACTACAACACTTTAGTGTGTCTTTTGTCAATTATTTGATATACAGAGATACTGGAGACAAAAAGAGGAAACACCTGTTTTATTTAATATCATAGTGGGATTTCCAGACCCATCAAACAGCCTTTGAGTTTTCTCTATGAACATTTGAGATGGATGTACAAGGGTTGGACAATTAGGCAGCTGCTACTACACACGAGCCAAATCCCTCTGGGTGGTATTCTCCTCCTGGTGGGGTTGATCTTACTAATCATGTTAAGTCTTTGTCTCAAAAACATTCTCACACTCTAATCATCTAGATACATCTAAATTGAAATAACTTTCTAAACGTAAGATTTTGATAGAATTTCAATATTAAAAAACATCCACATTTTACGTTTCCATGCAATAAAAAAAATACTTTCACTAATAAACAGCAAAATAAACAGTATTCATCTTTTAGAATATGTGGCAGCTTATACTACTTTGACTGGTACTCTGATGGGGCAAGTATTTGTTGGTTTTCCATTTAGTTTCATCTTTGGTTTCAAATTACTTGAATGCCTTAATAGCTAATAATAATAATAACTAACATGAATCTAAATATCCAACTTTAAAATTTGTGTGATTACCGTTGAAAGACAAAGTTTTGATTCTTGCTGTGATACTGAAGAATTATTTGTTGAAAAAATACAAGTTTAAGAAAGTGATTAAAAGCGTGTCAGAATGTTTCTTTTACGCCGCCTCTCCTCTGGTCAAAGGTCTGAATCTATTGTCCCTGAGCGACTTTGAGAGTAAGTTTCCTCTGGTTTCCCACACTCTGTACTCTGACTACAGGAACAATAGAAGTGTGCCTCATCATGCATCACATTAATAACAGTCTTTTGCCTCTTTTGAAAGCCGGAAAAGCTTTAAAGTTGATGGTTTTACTTATACTCCAGCAAATGAAATCCAGCAAGTTAAATATCAGATAATTTGTAGCCTTTATTCATAAATATACATATTTGTTACAGCAGTATCAGTTATGGTAAAGTAACAGCTTCAAAGTTTCTATCACTTAAATATTTTTATTATATTTTAAGAATTTATTAGCTGTCATAACTTTGGTTTGAAAAATGTTTTTAATTTCAAGGATAATCTGAGTCAGAAAGTCAGTCACTGAATTTGTTTTACTTCTTAGAATGAGCTGATTTAGTTATATAATAACCGTTTTTATTGTTTAAACTTTCTTTTTATTAGTTTCTTTAATAATGATTTTCTATACATTTTTTAACACCATTTCCATTCATATCATTATCCTTGCTGTCAAATTTGCATGTATTCATTCCTAAAACTTCACAGCGTTGTTTGGTGCAGATGCAGCAGGTGCGTCCTCTGTTTTGTGATTTATAGATGACATGAGCAGAAAGTCTTTCAGTTTCTCACACTTTTTCATTGACCAGTGTGGTCAATGCACTACAAAAGCCTTTTAAAGCCATCTTTTGTGACGTATTCTGACCATTCTCCATCAGAAAGTGAGTCTTACGTCATCAGCCAACTAGAGGGAAACAACAGAACAGGTAGTGGCAAATAATTCATAAAATTTTAAAATACACTCAAACATCAGGAGTGAGAATTTGATCATCTAGAATTAATTGACACCACTTAGCAAAGTCTTAAAAAATCCTCTATTTAAATTCTCTTGATTTTACAAGCCAAGAGAATAAAATTTTTAGTGGCAAGAATTTGTTAAACAACTTGCAAGATTTTGCACAATTATATATTGTTTGCGAAATCCAGCTCTTTTGAAACATCATTGTTTACATGATTCTACCACTGAGCATCAACTTTATCATCACATAGGATTTAGTCTCATTCCTCCATAATATAGCCAGTGTCCCAGCAGGACAGAGGTCAGAATCTATTGTTCTTCTGGGCCTCTGAGACTCAGATATTTTTGGTTTCCCACACATCCTTTCACTAAAGGATCGATGCAAGTCTGCCTTTGGGCATTACTTTTGTGTTAAGTTTTTGAATTCCTCCACTTCACACAGTGAAGGGATCTGGATTTATATTGTTGCCCAAGTACAAATGCTACCAAAATGCCAAGTTGTAATTCCCATAAAACGTTGCAGACCCACATGGCTTTTTATGTGACAATACAGTGCTGGTCAAAGTACTCAAATTAACATGCAATCATTAGTAGTTTCCAACCTTTGCTTTATTATTATTAAGAAATAAAGTGTTAAAAGAGACATGTTACTTACATATTCTCCTAGTATTTTTTTAAGTCTGTTTTTTCACCCAAATATATACTGTATATATATACACATTTTGAACATTTGAGACTATGAGACTATTTCTATTTCTAAACAGCTACTCAGCTGTAAATAAAGCTGATGCACTTTACCAGAACTGTGATCATTTTATTTTCCAAATCTATTTTCTGCTTCCAACTTACATCTTTTATTTGGGATTGCAGCTGGGACAAAATTTCTCATTTGTCAAAATGAAAAATTCAATGACGGGAAAAAAATATTTAGATAATTATAAATTATTTAAATATATCTATATTCAGATATCTATATTTAAATATTATCTGTCTATATATCTATATTTAAATGGTAAATGGATTATTGGTATTTGGAAATGTGTAGCCATGGGTGAAAAGAAGATGTATTGATATTATTAAATAATAAGGAATCTAGAAGATAAGATTTTGTAGTTAGTAATGACATAAAATTATGAAATGAGTGATACCTATAGATTGGAAATATGAAGAAAAAAAAAGTAAAATGAAGTCTCAAATTTTAAGTATCATACTGATGGAAACCACTCAATAGTGCATGATGCAATGGAGTCCAGAGGTAGCAGGTGTGATCCCTGTTTTGTAAAGTTGGTGTGAGGAGAAAGTTTCTCCAGTTTCCCACACTCAAGTCTTTCACTGATGTGCTCGGTGCACCACAAAAGGACTTTTGTGACAGACGCTGGTCTTTGGCTCTTACAGCGAGAAAGCATGACGTCACAAACCATCTGGAGGGAAACAGCAGGATTGGCTGCCTCACAAACATTTTTTACTAGATCATATTAAAACAATATAAATAGACTGTTTACAAACATAAATTGCCCTCTTTATTCACAAATTTTTCTCAGAAGTATTTCTTACATGTCTGAAAACTTGTATCTTTACTTTAAGAAGAAATCAGAACAGATGCCATTTCATGAAGCGCGCCAGAAACCTTTCATGAGTGTCAGTTGCAGTTTGTTAAGAATGCAGATCAACTTGAACTTTAACTTTTCTCTTGGAAGTTTTCCCACTGTTTGTATTGTTGAAACTTTGGTGTATGCCATTTCAAGAGAGCTCAAATTTAAAATAAAAAGAGCATTATGCTAATTTTATTTTTCTTACTCCAAAATATTATCTTCTCAATGTTCAATGTGAGAAAAACAATGACACAAGGAGTTAACAGATCTGTGAAACTGTAGGTTGGGTTTTGGTATTTTATAATAATTAAGCAAAGCCCAAATTGAGAACAACACTTGGTAATGTCATCTGTAGTAGTGCCTGACCTATGTTTACTTTCCACAAAAAATAACACAATACTCAACATGTCACAGACCCATATGTGGTCAGCAAACTGTTGATTTCCCCCCAAACCTGTCAGTCAACATCCTCTCATCTACCTAAGAAAACACAGCAGCAGCAGATCAAATAATTCACACCAGCACTGAAAACTAGGAGGTAAACTTGGCTGGTGAATTTGGATTAATAGATCAAAATCGAACAGTTTGAGTCAAACATAAACTATTCCAAATCTACTAACATATCTACTTAACTGCTTAGTTTACTGAATTTACAGAATTGATTCATTAGCTGTGAATAATTTAAAGTGAGAAGCACATATACAATAATAATTACACAGACATATTGTATCTGTATCAGTATTTTTTAGTACAAAGAGCTGTGTTTATTATTGTGCCAAGTGGTTCTGATAGAGTTTATTTTGGTTTTGTTCCTTTGTTACTTTTTGAACAAAACCAGTCAGAATATCAGTCACATCACACAAACTTTAATATGTGACATTTAAAAATAGTAAGTCATCTAAAAGCGTATTCAGATGATGAGTCACTGAAGGTTTGTGTGCTGGAAGGGTCTGTTTAGCTGTTCTGTGACGTGTCAGATGACAAAGACTCTTTCATTATTCTGTTGACATCCGTTCAGTCCATTCAATCTATTTTTAAGTGCACATGAACTATCACCAGTATTCAAAATTAAATGAGCTATAAACAGAGATTTAAGCAAGCAGTCCAACACCACATAATAATCTGGAAAGAATTATCTCTTCAAGAGTCGTTACTTTTATAAGGGTAAGCATTGAAGGAAAAAATCAGAAAGGGGTTCAGTTCTTTACTTTTTAATTAATAAATGTAGTCAGAATTATGTACAATTAGACATTTTACTGCAAAACCTTCTTACACTTCAATTACAAAATTATATTAGGGCCAAAATGAAACTTTTAAACTTGCAGGACTTTAACAAAATCAGCATTTTGTTTCTGACTGTATTTAACAAAATTACATAATTATTGGAAAACATGTCAGGCCTCAACAAGAAGTCTAATTATGTCTCTCATGATTATGATCATAATGCATAGTAATATGTTGTATTGCAATATCTGATTAGTGTTGGTCAGAGGATGTGAAACCTGACATTATTCTATTGGCAACACATTAAATTTCAGCTATGAGCAAGGATTGTGAATTTGTGGAACTATGGATTTAATTATTTTATACCTATTTATATTTTGCCATGCTGTGTCTTTTCACTCTCTTACCTTTATTTACTTTTATTTCTAATGAATATGATGTATGCTCTACATTTGTATTCCAAATGAAAAAATAGATTAAAAGTACCTTTTTGGCAACAAAATGAAAAGTTTGTATATTTGAAATGCAAAAAAATAAAACTGAAACTGTGAATTGAAGCATGTCAGTAAATTTTTGTTTACCTTGTTTTCTTTAGGTCAAAGGCCTGGTTCTTTTACGTAGATAAGTGAAACAAAGTAATATTTGGGTGTTTACCTGTAATTACATTGTATTAATTCTCTGACACTGATAGAAACAAATTCAAGATGTGGTGAATGTGAATATAACGTGAATACTTCTTTTGAAAGAGTGTCATATTTAAGGTTTCCACAGTTTTTCACATAACTGTATCAATATTTGTTTCTACTGTGTGTTAAAATACTGAAATGAATGGTGAAATGTCTTCAACCGATCAATAGAAAGTCATTTTCCATGATCAATTTTGCTTTGACTTTGGTTTGATTTAACTAATTAAAATCCAAATGATTACTATTTTTAATGTGTTTTGGGTAATTTTCAAAGTTTCGTTTTGAATTCGGCAAAGTTGTCCATTTGAAGTTCCAGCATGTATGTCAGCTACTTTGTGATGCGTAGTTGTTTTCATAAAGAAGTTTCTCTCTGTTTCCTTCACTCAGCCTTTACAATGATGTGGTCAGTGCACTAAAATGCACAATGAAGGAAACAAAAACATTCAAGTGCAAATGTATCTGATTTTATTTTATATAGGTGTTAAGAGAAACGGAGTATGACGACTTCCACTGAGGTAACAACACTATGATGAGACATCAGAACAACAACTTGGGAAAATCTCCCAGACACTTTACTCAGAATGAGTGAAGGGACAATTGTCTTTACGAAAGACAAGAGCATTTTGTCATGTAACATTTCTTTCTATTAAAGTCAGAGATAAATCGAATCTCAGAAAAGATCATAATAAGTGAATCACAAAGTGATGTACTATAGGCTTCACAACATGAGAATTCAATATTTTTTTTCTTAGCAAAATGCAAGTTCATAAACAATTAAGGCAGAATCACACTTCCAAGATATCCTTTCAGATAAAAGGAGGAAAATCAGATTTTTTTGAAAAATCATGATGCAATGATTCAATGTTTCCATAGGAAATGAATTTACAATTTACAATGCAAGAATAAGATATATCTTGAGTGAACTCAGTACACTCTAAGATAAAACTTAGTATCTTTTAAGACAAAAGAATAACACTTTCTGATCTGACAGAACAAAGCTTTCTGAAAATAATCAGTTTCTGCTCATTAAACAACCCTCTGAACAACAAAGGAATTAGTCTTTGAATTTTAAACATTTCAGTTTCATTTATCTTTGACCAACATGATCGAAAGTACAAATTTATATCTGATAACAGATCAATACCCAGTGACCCAATCTTTCCATAAGAAAGAAAATCTTAAAGTATAAAACCTAAATGACAGAAGGTTTGGGTGAACTGAGTTCATTTAAAACAAAAGTTACATTTCTTTTCAAGTCAAACTGAATGACAATACTTTTAAATCTGACAGATCAAAATACATTCACTTCATTTCAATGCCGCTTAGTAACTTTCTGTTTAAGCAGAAAAAAATCAGCCTTTGAATTTCAATAATCCCAGTGTCCTTAATCTTTGACCAACATGATTTTTTAGCTTCTTGCTTCATTCTTTCTCAACATGAAAGACATCATTCTGATTTCCTAAGAAAATATTATGTTTTGAAAAACTGACGATTCAAACAGAATCAAATTGAGCAATATTCCAACAAAAGTCAGAGAAATTCAGCTGAATTGGTCTTCTAAATTTGAGTAGTTTTATTCAAATCTGTATATCTCTACAATGGCCTCCAGAGGGCGCTGTTGACTGAACTCTTGTCTTCGTAGAAGCTGGTCCGGGTTGTGGAGCTCAGAACAGAAAAGCCAGCCTAGTAGGTTTTCTTCAGAGGAAGCAACTTGTAGAAATGGTTCAGTAGTCTATTGGGGGGCTGCGGCTTCACTTTATCTTAGAACAGGAAGTGTATCTCCACTGCATCTCCAGGATGTTTGCTTTCTCCAGCTTGGAGTCTGGCTGCTGTTTGAGGAACTCTGGACCCAGTTTTTCCATGTTGCTGTTGATTCGCTTTCTCACCAGAGGCTTTCTGTGCTGCAGAATCAAGAATACTGTGATTAGTAAACATATACAGGTATGTATAATTGCTATCAACACAAACTTAAATATTAACACACTCTCCATGGATCCATATTTACCTTGTGGTTCAGAACCAGATGAGCCTGAGAGCTATCCGTTGCTGCACTCTGAAGGTATCATGGTTGGATTTCTGTGCTGTGGAGGTCTCAATCCGATCTCCTTCACTCTCCTATTTATAGTTCCTCCATCTAGATGTGTGGGTCTTGGTCTGAAAAAGTTTCCCACAGTCTGAACCAATCAGAGCTCAGGACTAGAGATAATAAGAAGTCTGCCCTGCCACATGGTCACTACTCATGTTCAACAGGGGACAATGGTTTGCTCTCGGGAACAGGTGGACGGCAGGGGGGGAGTTTTTTGTGAATGTGGGAATGTTATAAAGAGTCAGTTGACTTCGTGGTGTCTAACTATTTCACACACTCATTATTCCAACACACATGCAAAACCAAACACTGAAAATTTTATTTCTTACTTTTGGGGGAACATAAAATTATTTTGTACCAATTAATCAATTGATATAACTTTTTGTTGTTGTTTATATTGTTTGGTCAATCTTATCTGAAACTTTAAAACACTTATTTCAACTTCATTTGTTTGAAAATGTGCCATACAGATCAGTTTCTGTGGAATTATTGCTTAAATCAGTTATTCATCTTTATTGCAACTTCTGCTTAAATTATTCCTATTTTTGATTTAGATCAATTAGGCCCAATGCCTAATTGATCTAGATGTTTTAAGACATATAGTGAAATGTTCTTGGTGTGAGTAGAAAGTATCTCAGTTTCCCACAGTCAATCCTTCTAAGACTTGGTCAGTGAACTACAAAAGGACTTTCAGTGGAGCTCTTGTGGCAGATGCTGGTTATGTCTGTGACATCACAAACCATCGGGAGGGAAGCCAATTGATTGCCTGTCCAAGCTTTCATAGTATACAGTCATTACAATTAAACTGACAGTCAGCGATCAACTTTTTACAATAAAAAAAAGTTTACAATAAAAGAGTTTTGGATATTTTGTAAACTTCTATTTGCTTTTCTCTCTTCATTCAGATGGTCTAAATCTCCCATCTTTATTTAAAGTAGGGATCAGAGCAGATGTCTCACGAAGTGTGCCAAGTACCACTCAAAAACTGTCAGCTGCTGGCGTTGCAAATTCATTTGAACTTTGACTTTCCTCCACAGTGTTTCTAAATGTTTCTTTGAATGAAAAGTTTTCCCCAGCTTTCCTGTTTAACCGATACATTTCAATGGGTAACACTGCAGAACTGTAGAGCAGTAAGTTTAAAGTGTAAAATTAATCTTTCCCTTCAGGTTCGACGTTAGATTAGGTGTGTTGAACTGCACATTGAAAATGTTACTTTACTAAAAAAAAGTAATAAATGTAGTTTTTTTTACACAAGTTCAAGACACATGCAACATCAAAAAATGTTACTAAATTTACAGAACAGCTAACATTGCACTGAACAGTCCACCTTTAAGGTAGACTGTTGCTTTCACATAGGATGAGCAAACAGAACATACAATTTAATGACTCTGAATTTTGGGAAATTTGCTTAAATTCATTTGTTCAACATTAAGGAGTAAAGATTGTTTGAATAACTATTTTTTTCTGTCTGAAAATGTCAAGTTGTGAAAAATTTGCACAAAATAATCTTCAATTTTACATATTCCCATAAAATGCTAAAGAATCTAGATCTACAATCTCTGGCCAACTGGGATTTTTGTCTAAAGGGAATTCCAGTCTGTTGATATATGCTATGTCCACCAGAGGACGCTGTTTGCTGGCCCAATGCCTAATTGATTCTGGTCTGTATTCATGATCTCAAAGTGTTCAAAATACATCTTGTCTCAATACTTGTCAATGTTTCAACTGTATCACATAGTTGAAATATTTATATATTACAAATAATCTTAACTGATTTAGAAATTGAGAGAAAGATTTTAAAATCTATAATACTTAACTTTAAGTGCAGATAAATGTGACTAGCACATAAATCTATAGGTCACCAATTAATGCTACAGTTTAGGCTAAAAATATCCATGTCCAATTCTTTTTAAAATCAGTTTTTATTTACATTTTATTTAAATATTACATATTGAAAATTGTTAATGACCAGCTTTTGGAATGCTTCCACTGGTATGTAGATGGCTTATCTAGGGTGAAGTGTTTTAGAGTATGGAAGGCCTCCTTGCCATCTCCCTAATCTTTATCTCCACGGATTCTAAATGAGCGCTTTAAAATCAGAAATAGCATATAATATGAAAAACCCAAAACAGTGTCATAGCTAATTAAAATCTCTTTATTACAATCACATGTACATAATATTTCAAAAAGCTTGCCGTAGTGAAAAGTACCGACAGACAGACAGATGGGGTTGGTTTGCAGGCTGGATGGAGGGATTGTCTGATGGAGTAGAACAAGTGTTTTTCATTCCCCAGCAGCAAGTGTCTCCGCTCCAGTGTGCTTTTAATTTCACATCACATGAGGACAGCAGCGCTATTTTCAGCCATCCGTGTCCTTGTGTAACGTAAGCAAAGAGGGTGAAGGGGGGTGGGCGGTTAGGAAAATTTCTCTCTTCGTCATCCATTATTCAGACTACTTGAATCATAACTGAGAGAAAAAAGAACATGGGAATAAACACAGTGGATGTAAGATTCTAAGTCTTTACTCACTGAGTGCTGTTCAATTGACCACCTGGGTTTTTGTTTACCTTAAAATAAATGGATAAAAATCAAATGTTAATGCAACCTAAAAATAGATAGCTTACACAAAGGCTGGAAGAAGGGCAATGTTAGATGGAATGAACTCAATCCAGAGACGACAGTAAAATAACCTGGTGCCACTGTTCACTCACAATTTGCTTGTCTGGTGACTCTTTCAGGTATTCAGCAAACAGTTCCCTTCACACACACTTTGTAAAGATGTGAGAAAAACCTTAAAATAAATAAATAAATTTTAGTAAAGCGGCACAATCTCACATTAAAACATTTTGAAAAATTAAAATCTTTAATTTAAGTACATTTAACCTGAAGGTAAAAAATCCCATGCTAAGAAATGTTTATCTGTTTTTAAGAAAACAACAGTGCCAAAATTATTGACATCCTTAAAAATTACCTTTGACTTCCTATTTTTCTGGGATATAAATATGAAGTGGAACACAGATTCTCTTAAGCCACTCTTCAAAATGGCAGATGTGTGGGGATTTTTACAAGCTAGTAAATGGTTTCAAGAAAATCACTGCTGGTCCAAACATGGCCGTCACCACGATTCTAACAATTTATTTGTGAGTGAACATGGAGCTTAGGTTATTTAAAATAAAAGGAGAATAAAGAATAAATGGATTCCACTTGTTTGTCGCTCAATTTTAGGAACAGATGACATATGAATGAATGAATTGGGGAATATTTGTGGAATAAAATATAGTCATATTCAATGAGTTAGAATATGTGTGCCAATGACGCTCATGAGATTAAAAACTTTAAAAAAAAATAACCATTCAATATTAAAGATATTTTTTAGTGGTCTGATATAATATTCTAATCTTAAATGCTGTGTTTTCATCATCTGTAAGCAGAAGATCATAATAATTAATATAAATAATTATTTAATTAAATATGACTATACATTATCATTGTTGATGGATATTTAATGTTTCCTCGCCATGCCGGATTTAGATTTAAAATAGATTTTTATTTAAACAAGAAGTTTTTTTCTAATTGAAAATAGCACTGACATTTACAAAAAACAAAAAATAAGATGGGGAGGGTAACATTTCTGGGGAAAATATCTAGTTTTGTTTTCATTTTAACAAGAAATGCTGTGTATAAAAAACTATATGAATAGGTGAATGTTTTTGGTCAAATTCAAACAACTAAATCTGCCTGTCATATGAACAATTACTAACCTAACCATAAACAAAAAGATTTACCCTCACAAAATGTGTACCGTCTTTCTTTTAGCATTATGTTTAAGTGACTGATCTTTTCAGAAAGAGATTTGTGTTGCAGCTTCACATACTGCACAAAAGAGGCTTTCTGAAGTTTTCTTTGTAATGGTTATGCAACGAATAGAAAAAAAAGTAGAAAATCTAATAGTTTCACAAAAGCGAGGACAATGAAGTAACACAATCTAGCTTTTTGTAGCTAAAGTTGGCAGCAAGAACAATGACAAATATAAGTTAAATTGTTTGAAATTTACTTCACTTGCAGATTTCTGACAAATTTTCCAGAAAAAGAAGATAGCATGGCATATATCTATATTCCCTGGAACATGGCTTCAAACCATCTGTTTCATCATGCAATCATGTCATAAATTTAGACATCTTCCAAAATTTTGAACAAAAATAGGGTAAAAAAAAAAAAAAAAAAAAGCATAATTTTTGCCCATGTTCTCATTTCCATTACTATCATAAAATAGGTAATATCCAAAGATGGAGAGGATAAATTCAAAATAAAAAACATCATCAACCTCATTTAAAACAGTCAGATGCACAAAATCTTTCAAAATCATACCTGAAAACTAGTATTTCTCTTTACATTGGACAACCTATGGAGAGCACTCTTAAGTTTTAGAAACAAACAAAAATACCATCTATGAACAAGGACATGTGATGTTTTAAATATTCTGATAATACAATTTTTATCTCTGTGCTGTATGTACAGCCTCCACAACACAGCTATAAGTCTACAGAATCACATGATAAACCACTGGAGGCATCAGATGGCCCCATCATATCCTCAAACTCTACCCTCAGTCGCACTGTGTGACAAAATCAATATGTACATGTCATAATGACACAAAACAACAGTAAATTCAATTTCAAAAATCCATTTAAAGAGACAATAATATTTATATAGTGTGTTCTCATCATAAGAAAAGTAAATGAAAATATCACTAGCTTTTAAATGACTTAACTAGCATTAAAAGATTTAAAGATCATTAAAACCGTCCACGTTTGTTTTGAAACCATCACAAGAAAAATATTGAAATATGTCCAACACAACCACAATAAGCTACTTTTTTCCTCCATAAATCACTATGATAGTTTATAAAGAAAACATCAACAAACACTGTCATTCTATCTACAGTTGTTCCACTGGCCTAAGTCCCTGGTACAGAAAGGTAGGGAAAACTTTTTATATAAAAATGATGTGCAAAAAGTTTTTTTCTTCCCTCCCATGGAAAACGCTGTAAATATCTGTATGACCCTAGCTGTTACCACTGCAAACTCCAAGATTACTGTGCACTTGTGGTGTCTTATCACTTTGTGCATCCGTTTTGACTTAAAACAAATTACTGCATTCGCTGAAAAGCCGACACCATTGTCACCTTGATAAAACTAACTTGAGGTATTATTGCACTTGTTCCTGAACTGCGGGCCTGTCACCAGCTTGAAGTGGAATGTCTCTGGAGCTCTACCTGCAGAGCAGACGCTGCGGACATCAGCACATCCTCCCATATGTAAGGTCTATCAGAGTTCTACCGTCCTTTCTCAAAAACCCTTCTCCTCAGTCACTGCCACTCAGGATTTGAGTAAACATGCATAAACAGTTTTATGCGTAGATCTGTAAACATCCTGCTGATTTTAAAATTCCTGGCAGAAAAGTAGACTATTCTATGCTAAATTTATGTCAACATGTTAACAGTTGTCTATTCAAGTAGAAATATTCAATAAAATATTTGTGGTATGAAGTTATTTTTCTAATTCTACTAGATTCCAGTCCAGTTGCAGCAGTGTATTTAGTTTTAAATCGCTGGTAAAAGACGCTGGTTGCTGAAAATAGCAGGAACAGCAAGCGACATGATAATTACAATATTAACAATTAACGCTACTAATAGTGTACTCCTGGTAATTATCCGAACATTTATATCTGTCCTGACAGGAAATTCTAATTAGAGATAAATAAAAACAGTGATCGGTATAATACGACTTTTACTAATGAGTGCTTTGACCCCAAATCACTTAATTAGGTTTCTTAAAGTGGGGAATATTTGCTGTCATATGAGTAATCTCAGCATGTAGATTAGATTGAAATTAAGTAACATGAGTGCAGGATAAAGTGCTGGCCAAGCATTGCAGAATATGATTTATCAGATTAAAATTGAACATCAAACCTTCTACATGAAAAACTGTTGCTTACCACTAATCCACACACTTTTATTTTTGTTGCACAAAATCATACTGATTATTTTTAAACAAACCGTTACTATCTCAAAAAAGAGAAATTTTTCAAGGTTTTGTATCAAATCTCGAAGTTATTGAATGCTTTGCTACAGTTCATTTGTATCTTTGCCATTGATATAAAAGGAATTTGTAATTTGTTTTAAGTGAACAGACAAGAAAATACACCTAGAATAGTATTGCTCTCCAAATATCCCATGGCCTGTTAGAGGTTCAAACCCAAATATTTGTAAGTGTTTAAAAAATTCAGTAAAATATACTTAGCATTGGATGTAGCATGAATCACATGGTGCAAACACACACCAGCTCATATGACCTTGCTCGTTTGTTTGTCATTTCAAGCGTCATGCACTGACTCGCACATTTTGTCCGGAGTGCTGTACAGTGGTCACACACCCACACATAAAGCTATCAATTGAGGTGCTGCAAAGCAATGAGAGTAAAGTTTTCCCTTTCAGACATATTTGCTAACAGAACAATACAACAATTGTGTGAAGTATCTTGCTTCCCGTCTTCCACAGAGAGATTAGAGAATGGACGTCAGTTTTGTCTTTGCACTTAAGATACTGAAGGTAATTAGTTAATAAATAAAGTCCCCTAAGATTTTACTAGCAGCTCATAATCCACTAAAAATGTCACCGGAAAAATAATATTTGACAATCTGTGAAAACAGTCAAGCAGTGAAGGTTCTTGCATTAATTGAGCCCCGGGGAAGCCTGTCTATCTATCAACCCCCACTGCTGGATAGAGTTGTATAGTTTATAGAAATCTAACAATCCTACTAATTTTGTAAAGAAAACATTCAACAAACTGTGTTTCAAAGAGTTTGCAACAGGGTAGAGTAACATAGTCCAGGTTTTTTAATATTGTAAACTTTACATAAATAGCCTTTTAATTTTGCTCTGGGCTGAAAGCTGGGAATCAGACACCAACCAGCATTATTATCAGCTTCTGCACTGCCCATTGACTGTACATGCAAAAATCAATATAAATCTGGTTTGATTAGAACTGACATGCTTTTTTGTTGTTAGGTGCTCCTGACCCCACACAACTCAGTGCCCAGTGACATTGAGCCACAATTATCAAAACACCCACTGCAGCCATACTCTTATGGGGTTATTGAGGGATATTGAAGTGCAGTGGGAAAAAAACTGAATTGAGGGTGGCTGTCAGACTTTTGGTATTTCCTGTTTCAAAAACGGTATTATAAACCCACTGATGATTCCAAACAAGTCTAATTGGAGTGACGCAAGAAACCCAAGACAGCTTTATATTTTCAGTTACATTGGGTGAAAGTCACATGCCTGGAATGGACTGAAGAGACATTGGTGATTTTCTTTCACATTGTTTGTTTTCACTCCAAGTCTAAATGGCCCTTCCACCAATCCCAAACTCTCTTTCTCTACTAGATGCCTACTTCATCTGACATCCATGTTCTTGTCTAACTCTGAGAAAGACGGATCAGGCAGATTCACATAATATTATATCATTAGTTTAACATCACACACACTCAGAGGTTAAACTAGAGATTGTGTCTGTGCAGTTAGACAGTGGTGACTGTCAACAGGGAGCTTGGACACAACATGTCCTCCTGGTTGTCCAACCTGGTCCCATGAGTCAGCAGCTCCTCTACGGTTGTCCAGTCATCCAACAGCTTTCTGTTCCTCAGACGACTCAGCTTCCGTTGACTCAGCTCCAGAACAGTTTTGCATCGCCCCTCAGCAAAAGGTCCGACTCCCCTGCTTTCTATTAAGCCTCCATCTCCTATAGATGCTGCTCCCCGGCTAACAGATTCTCGTAAAGGCCCGCCTCTAGCCAGCAGCTGTTGCTGCTTTTGCTCCCGAGCCAACAGGAAGTGCTCTCTCCTCTCTGTTCGACTCCAGTAGCGACCCAGCAGCATGTCAGTGTTGGTCTCTTCATCTGTGCTCATTCCACTCCGTTCATCTGCCAGCTGATGAGCTCGATCTCTGAGCAACTGGCTCCTTGTGACTCGTGAGGTTGTGTTAGGTCTAGAGTTTGGGTTTGGTTTTGCCTGCAGACCAGAACCGGCATTATGACTTGAGTTCGCATTTATTTGTGCATTCTTTGCCTCACATTCAGCAACAGTTCCAACCCCTGTGTGGCCCTCTAAAGTGCTGTAGAGACCTCTACCTCCTCCACCTCCGTAGGACTGACGACTGGCCGGCTTTGGCCAGGTGTCGTTGACGTCTCCAGCCTGGAGTGGGAGGACATGACTCTGGAGGTGCTGCTGTTCTCTAGCTCTGCTCCTTTCAAGCTCCAGTTGCCGTTCTCTTTCCTTCTCCTCCTGGAGCTTTGTCTCTCTTTCCCTCTCCCTTTCAATTTCTCGTTCTCTTTCAATCTCCTTTTCCTTTTGTAGTTGTCTCTTTTGTTCCAACTCCCTCTCCATCTCCCTCTCTCTTTCTGCCATCGCTGGCTCAGTCATTAAGCTTCTATCTTGAGTGTGCCACCAGTCATTTTGTGTGATCTGACCACTCGAGTTGTCATAACATCGCTCACTGGTGTTGGTGCCCCTGACGTGTCCCAAAGCAGCTGGGTGTTGTTGGGGTGGTAGGGCCATGCCTGTTGTGTGGGAAGCCATCTCACCAGCCTCAAGCTCACCTTCCTCTGGCAGGCCTGGTGGAAGGCCGTTGTGTGGCGTGACGCCTCCACAGTAGTGCAGAGTTGCAGCACAATAGGAAGGTGATGCTGGGTGGCTGGCCCGGCGGCGGTATTCCTGCGGAGGAGGTCGATGGTGTAGGGTTCTGCTCCTCCTCAGCATGCCTACTGAGCTTGAACCCTGGTGGTTGTACTGCTGCTGCATGGGTATTTGTGGTCTTCGATGGCTGGAGGGTGTGCTGCAGGTGGAGAGGACCGGGGCATTTATACGTGGGACTGCGGCATGAGAGGGGTTGAAGAGAGCTCCACTGCTAGAGCTGTGGCGGTTCAGACAGGGTCGGTCAGCTTTATGGAACTGGACCGATGAAACCCTGGAAATAAAATTGTTCTAGTTAATTGATGCAACATGTGCAGCTGAAATCATGTTTCCATACACATCATAAAAAGACATAACGGTTTCTTTAACTATCACAAAACAGCAACTTTCTTGTCTTCTAGTTGCTTTGTAAATAAATTATAGGCAAATGGAAATAAATTTGAATGAGTAGAATAATTCTCGATTTACAGGGCACATATTTTTGATTAATAAAATAGATTCTGCTCTATTTATTTGGAAGCAATGCCAATGTAAATAGAGGAGCTCATGAATCATTACATTTGTAATGTGCACAAGTCCTTCTGGTAGGCTCCCTAATACTTATTTAAATATAATGCTACTTTTAAACAAGGCAGCCAATTAGCTAATGAATAGTAAAGGAAGGTTTTAGTGATGGACAAAATGAAGCCGTGGTTTTGAACACAGGTAACTGAAGGAAAGTTCTATTTTTAAAATAAACACCAATGCGCTGCAAGGCAGGTTGTCCAAAAAATAACTGCATGGATGTATGAGCACAGATTTGATATGACAGAATACACAGAGCAAATAAATGCATAAATCTAACATAGGACTACTGAAAAGTCATGATTATAAATGCTAAAAGAGGTGATGGTTATAGTAAATTATGAAAAGTGTGATGACTCGTATATGAAAACTTTTGAGTTGGTGAGCAGAAAAAGAAACAAAACACAAACAACTGATTGAAAAATTGACAGAACCTGACTATTGCTTTATATGTATATAAAAAACAAATATTTTGGGATAAAAAGTATGAGTAATTGTAATTATTTACCACTAAGTAATACTTCAGATGAAGGTAAATACAATATTAAAAAACACAAGACTCATTCCTGAAGCCATTCTCACTCTAAGGCAAATTTCTATAGTGAAGTGTAATTTTATGGTTTTAAAAATGGACTCAACACTTTCTATTCTTTCTTTATTTCAAATTTATAAAACAAGTTTGACAGAATTGTCTTTTCTCCAGCACATAAACACTGTTACCAGCTTGACTCAGGTGTGACGTTTCAAATGATTTTCATGTGATTCACAATAAAAAAAAAAAAATAAAAAATTCATAATGGATAAGACTCTAATTAAGATCAATGTTACTAATCAATGAAATATTTTTTTCCAAATTACCTGAAAAGTCCACGAGGCTGGAGGTCCATGACTGGCCCACCTTCATCCTCCATCCCATGTTGCAGGTGCTGACATGGGGGCTGCATCGTCAGGGCCTCTGGTATTGACTCGAGCAGCTCTCTGTGGCTCTTAGGGCAGCTGTCACGCCTCTCACGTCTCTCACATGGTTCACCCTGATGTTGCATCCTGGCATTGTACAGACGCATCCTCTTCTCTAGGAGCCTTTGGAAGTGTCTGAACTCCCCAGTGCTAACACTGTAGAAGCCTGAATCGCTGAGCTCCGAGGAGATGAAAGACTCTGAGGACGGAGAGCCCCCACCTCCGAACCCCCCGCACCCAGCAGTGGCAAAGTTCCCATGAGGATGACAGTCTTCCAGACCTCCCTCCTCTGTCTCCAGCCCTGAGAGATCACCCTGATGGAGGGAGCCATCTGTCCAGCCCAGACCACTGTCCAGCTCATGGTGAAGGGGCATGTAACCCAATGGCTTCTCCAAGATGAAGTCCTCATCATCAGTCTACAAGACAAGAGATGCTCATTCTAAAGGACAGTTCACAAACAGGCAAATCAGAAGCTAAAAATAACTGCATGTTGCATGTGTATCTCCTCAATACAAACTGGATGAGTGTGTGGAACAATAGGATGCCAAAAAACTCATAAAGACTGTTTTGTTGTTTTAGTAAAGCAAAAGAATCGTTCTCTAAAATCTAAGAACGACTCCAATAATCAACATGTTTAGACATGTTTAGACTCCTTGTGTTGTCTAATCTCTAGCCTATAAATTCTTGCAATTTTTTTTGGTCTAGTTTTAAAAGAAATTTTATATTTAAAATTTTTAAAGTACCAGTTCATTGTTGTCACGCAGTTAAAAATTAACAGGGCAGTTGTTGAAAGTTTTAATTGCATCTCAAGCTCCAAAGCAGTGGAGTCAGTTCGCAGGGGCCATGTTTTAATTCTTCCCCTAATTCAACACACCTGAATCAAATGTTAGTTCATTAGCAAGCTTCTGGAGAACTTTATGACATGAAGGTAGTTTGACCGTTTGAACAGCTGTTTGAACAGAAACATCTAAAACCAGCAGGATACCGGACCTAGAGGACAGGGGCTGGACAGTCATGGGCTAAACAGTATTTTCTACATCCTAATTTTATATGTGAAATTGGGGGGTTGTATGTGAAGTGTCATTAGGCATGCTCAGAATTGTTTTGATTCTACAATTTTAGACAACCAATTGTGATTCTAAAATCACAATAACAATAAAAGCTTTATTGAACATCGAATGCAGAGTTTACACCTGGTTGTTGAAAAGGGATATTGGTTTTGGAATAGAATGGAGACAATGAGTAGAAACGTTACTTAAAAAGGTAAGATTGTAGGTACCTGGCTGTGGCAGGTTGTTGGTTCATCTGAGTCAGGATTGCAACATCCCATCAGGCAATTCTTCCTTTTTTGTCGACGTCTGGCGAGTTCAAGATCCTAAAGAATTTATGCAGTGGAAAATTGGAAATAATTAATGGAATAAACATAAAGAGTACTTTTCTAGGCTTATTTGACTACATAACACTTTCATACATTATTTCTAAAAAGCTCTTCAAGAAATATTTAATCAGAATTCTCTTTTTCTATGAAAACAGTGAGTAAAAAAGCTAACAGCCTATATAAAATTGAAGCTGGAAGTCCAGCAAACCTTGATTGTATAAGGTATTGATTCAAATGACTTGAATAAATATGCGTACCACGCTTTTTTTTTCCTTTTGTGAATAGGTTTTAAGACCACATCTGTCTTCCACTCATCAGTCATGTGTTACTGTGTGTTAGTCTAACAAATAAAATCCCAGTTATACACACCTTTGTGATAGTTTTGCAAGGTGCTGTAGAAGATTTCCAACATTGCTTTCATTTCTTTTTATTTTATCCAAGCTGATAAAATGCAGCATATGTTCACATCAATGTTTGTTTCTTGGAGCTTTTTTTAACTGTTCATCTCACCTGATGGTTGATTTCCACAGTGTCCCGTGGGGAGCTAGACATATAGCTGTACCGTCCTCCATCACAGTGATCTTGTGGCAGAGACAGATGGCCATAATAATGTCTGAGAAAAAACAAGATGAACATTTTAGCAGCTTTTGAGACAGTTTTACAATTATATATGTCTTTTGAAAGCTGTGGTTAAAGCCTATGAAATGAATCCTAAAACAATCAAACAGTCCTAAATAAATTTAAATACCAGAGCTTTTGCAATCACAGGATAATAGAGACCAGTCTGCTCTTTACATAACTAGTACCCAAATGTTTTGCAAAAACTTAAGATATCTTATTGGATATCTTAATCAAAGTGATTGTTGGTTGTCATTCAGTGAAATAAAGTCATTTAAAGCATAATAAATAAATTAATAAATAAATAAATCATAATTTAACAGTTCTTTATGGAAATTGAATCAGGCCATTAATTCATTACATATGTTGTGCTTGTGCATGTTTGGCCTGTCACACTAATCAATAAATCAATTAATTGCATGATAAATTAAAACAAACTCAATAATTTCCATTGGTATAATTTATTGTTTATCTCTTTTTTTCTCTATTTCCAGCAAAAACTGGATGATAAAAGTTTTCAGTTTGGTGCTTTGGCCTCAACTGGGCCTTATTTTGAAGGACAAGTTTGTTTACAAAGACTTCAAAATTAATTTTATTTGTTGTTTTGTTTATGCATTTTGTCTTCCAGTTCCAGTGTTAAATATTCATTAGAATTTAAAGTTCACTGATCTTTTAGAATGTGTTCTTGTATTATTATTTTTGCCATTACCATTATATTACTTAAAAATGGTCTCAAAACAGCAATATTACCGTTTATCACAATAACTTCTGGAGCAATTTATCACAGGCCTACGCATGTGCATACCTGTCTGGGTAGGAGGGACTAGATGTGTTAATTCCCGCCCCCCTCATTGGAAGAGGTAGGTTGAGGTGCTGCAGGTTGAGCGGCAGGGGTTCCCAGGATCCCCTGTCTCCCTCATTGACCCGCCTCCTCTGGCCCTTGATCTGCAAGGTGATGGGGCGTTGACTCGCAGCAATAATCCTCAAAGCATCACGCTGGCTTAGGTGTGCTAGACTCCGCCCACTCATCTGAATCAAGTGAACAAACACAGATAGGATATGATGATGGCATGTACATGGCCTTTCCTGGAGGATGATTAAATCATTTTGCTTCAACCAGAGACACACATGAATGAAACTCCAATTGTCACTCTTTTTTATGAAAAATTTGCTATGAATTTATCATAAAATATAATAAATACATAGCCTAAATGCTACATTTATCAAAGGCCTATAAATATTTTCCTGTGCCAGATAGCTTTGATAATCATAACTTAAATACATTTGGTCAATCAACTTTTTTTTCCAAACAAGGTAAATCCTTTTAAAACATACATATACTGCAGTGAAATTATTACCATATATGGAGTGATTACTTGGCATAGATGTATTGTTATATAGTTTTGGTAGTTACAGAAATTTGATGGTGTGTTGCCCCAAGTGGAGGAGTTCAAGTATCTCAGAATCTTGTTCACAAATGAGGGAAGAAGGGAATGGGAGATCAACAAACTGATTGGCGCAGCGTCTGCATTGAAGCGGGCGCTGTCTTTCTTTTCATCATGGTGAAAAGAAAGCTGAGTCAAAAAGTGAAGCTCTCGATTTACCTGTCGATCTACGTTCCTACCCTCACCTATGATCATGAGCTTTGGATCATGACCGAAAGAACAAGGTCACAGATAAAGCGACTGAAATGGGTTTTCTCCGTTGGGTGTCTGGGCTCTCCCTTAGAGATAGGGTGAGAAACTTTGTCATCCAGGAGGGACTCAGAGTAGAGCCGCTACTCCTTCACATTGAGAGAAGCCAGTTCAGGTGACTCAGGCATCTGGTCAGGATGCCTCCTGGTTGCCTCCCTGGTGAGGTGTTCTGGGCATGTCCCACCAGGAGGAGGTCCCAGGGAAGGCACAGGACACGCTGGAGGGATTATGTTTCTCAGCTGGCCTGGGAACGCCTTGGAATTCCCTCGGAGGAGCTGCAACAAATGGCTGGGATGGATGGATAGTGTGTTGTAAGAAATAACTCTATCAAAAGAACTTTCAAAATTGTTGTATAGCCAGTGTTAATGTGGCAACACTGAAGAATGAAGTGACTCCCCAGTAATTTAGCTACACAGAAAATGTTGATGAGGTTCATAACCCTAAAGGGGTCAAATTTGATTTTGCCTATAAAATCAGCATTTGGAAGCACTTATTGCCTTGAATCTTACTCACAATCTTGGCTTAAATGAAGGAAATTTCACAAGGTTGATGTATAGGGCACACCCCACAATTTTCATTTCTGCAACATTTAAGTTTAGCAGAGTCAAAAGTCACACCATCAAAACAATAGTCATCAGTGTTTGAATGTATGAGGTCGATTGGGTTAGGAGATGTATTTGGCATGTCGTTTTTATGCCCTCTGTCATATTATATCACTAAATAAATCAATAACTGATCTCTAAAGTTTTCCACAGCAGCACCGCAAAGGCATCTTTTCTCAGTGTCTGACAAACGAGCAACTTTTGCTCTGCTCTATTTCCTCTTCATATGAGTTAATTAAGTTACCCATCAACCACATGTCTGCCATTACCTTGAAGTGACTCTTCACAAACTACCCACTAAGCAATAGCCCTAAGGCCAAATATAGATTTTATTTAAACATCAGTTGAAGTTAAGCCTGTGCAACCCTGATTTAGATTAATATACATATTTTAGACTGAATAAAAACTGTCTGGTTTAAAGGTAAACTAAAAATTTAAAGGAAAATTCTTGAGGATAAAAACAAAATGTCTGGAAATCATGGGAAAATATTTGGAAGCATGAACTGGAACTTAAAGAATCTAATTTGATTACATTTCAATCAGTAATCACATCTTTTTTCATTAGTAAGCTCAAAAACTAAATTAAACTCCACATTTACAATGTGGGGTATAATTTCATATTAGAATATGAGAATGACAAAAATAATATCAGAGGACAGTAAAAAACTGAATGTTGAAAATTAAGTGAATGGAAACCAATGGATATTTCTTCAATAAAAACAGCAGTGATTGGAATCTTAACTAAATGTTTCTCTTTTTGAGCTTCCAGTTCAGCAAGCAGAGATTTATGTAACAAAAATAACAGATCTTTATGCCAAGATATCATGTACAGCGTGCCAGTCTTTGTTTGAAGAAACATTTTTAAATATAATTACATAACTAGATGCTAATTTGGAGGCTCGGACAGGAATAGTAGACAAATACAGAAGCCAGAATGTAATGCTTTCTACTCACATGCAGGTTGATTGTTTTGAATAACAAATTGAGTAAACCTGAGAGAGTTATGACTAATCACATGAGTAAAACTATTCAACATAAAAACAGTGCTGCAAAAAATAATTGCCCCTATTTTGAAGGGTCAAACTCTGGAAGGTTTTAGTATTAACAGTGGTTCTGACAAAAGCTGGAAAAAGAAAAATATATATAAGGGACCTGCAATACTTAGAGAATCAATTTGGGTCAGAAAATGTAAGTTGTATCAGTAAGGGAACAGTAAGATCTTACTTGTAGTTGAATTATAGAATGTGCTAAAGCTATGCTACAATATCTTTGATGGCACCGCCTAAGTGGGTACTAACACATCCATATATGGCATTGCTTTTGGTACATTTTTCTCCCAAAGCCAATTCAAATTGTGGCTGCTGTATGCAATATTTGTCTACAACATTTTGAGAATGTTGTAGGTGAAATACCCTGCATTTCTGCAATCAGCTTGTTCTGGACTCAAAGATGAAGACCGAATAAGGAAGATAACTGGACGTTGCACATCACAGTTCTGTGTGTGTGGTCTGAATTAAGAAAAGAAAAATATGAGGTGATTCTTGCACTTTTCTTTTTCAAAAAAGGACAAAAAACTCTCTGAGAAACTGCACAGACGCTTAATCCTCCATTTTTCTTCCAAAATTTTATGACTTCTCTGTTGCCTTCACACAATGTAAATACTAATTTTGGCAGTTCCCATCGAAATTATGTTTACTTGGACTTCATAACAAATTTATCCCAGGAACAACTGCTATGAACAGAGTGGGGAATGCAGCTTAACTAATGTCCAGATGCTGCTCAGTGGCATCATGGGAATCACTGAGGAATTATTCCACTTCGGTCATGGATTGTGGGAATCCAGCATCCATCGCCACTGTGCATTTTTTGGAATGCAAGATGCCATTTTGAAGGCAGCGTTCATTCCATCATCCTTTTTTTGCTATTATCTTAATGGTTTGAACACAATACATGTTCCAAACTGGCAAAATAACAAGACACAACTGGGCAGCAAGATTCTGTTTCTCTCTGACAGATGGTTGGATTAGGGACACCTGGGCAGCCACACTGTGTTCATCAAACATGACAAATATGAGTATGTCTCTGTAGGTCTGCAGTGAGGTGTGTTACTTCTGAAAAGCAGCACAACCCTTATTCTGCTTGCTACAAATCAGTGCATGCAGCTCAAAAGCCATGGAATTAGACGCATGAGCAGCATTGTTAACTCCAGTGCATCAGAACCATGAGTCACCCTCCGCTACATTCAGCTACACACAGACACACACACGCGCGTACACGCACACACAAAATGCATACAGCGTGAGCAAAGGAGCACAAAATGGCACCTGTATGTAAAGACGAAGGATGGGAGCAGAATAAGTGGGATTCTTTGGGAGGTGTCAATGACGCAAATCTAACATAACTTTTTAAAGAAATGGCATGAACAACTTAACAATGTGTTTAATGGTCTCACATTCAAATGCAAAATCCTGCAGAAACCCCAATGCCTACTTGAAGTCTCATTAAATACAAACATACTGACACATCCACAAGCAAAAAACACAAGCACTAGTGACTCCATTTCACCTAATTCAAATGAGAGCTAATTAAAAATACACAGCAGGATTTCTAGCAGTCAGGTAGTTTTTTTAATGGCTTACCGTTTGGTCACCCATCCATGGTCCAGAGAGCCAACAGCCCATCTCCACAGCAACAGAAGGCAGCCGCCGAGGGTTTTGGTAAAATCTGCTGGTTCCCTTCAGCAGATCGCCTCCTCCTCTTCCTCTAGCTTACAACCTCTCTCTTTCTTTCTCTCTCTCTCTAATCACAGTGCCTTTTCCCCTGCTATTCTATCCTCAGCTTCTGTTTCCCCACACTTTCATCCAAGCAGTACCTCTTGTTTTCCATCTATTTCTTCAACATCTCTTGCCACATCTCCTTCAAAAGCTGCTTGAAATTTCCACATTCTGCACATAAACAGAGGCACGACATGCATGCATGGCAGCGGTGCAGTCATAAAAAAATATGCGCAGGCTGACAGTGCGTTCAGAGATGGAGAGGAAAACACACAGCAAGGATGCTGTCTGATTGGTGTCCTTTAAAGAGTCATCAGCCAATCACATGCACTGTTCTCCTTGTGGAGGTTTTCCTCTGTCTGAAACTCCTCAGCAGTGCTTCATGCAAGAGGCAGCCTCCACTGCAGTGAGACACTCAGCAGCAGGGGAAACACGCTATCAAACTATCCATTTTCTAGCTGCTCAGCTAGGATCTCCCCTTAGCAGATGCATGCTGGGAGATGGAGTGAAGACATTGTGACTCTTTCTTGCGTATCAGAATCAACCTGAAAGATTTTCTACTTTGACAAGTTTATTAATCTGAGTTTTGAAAGAAACTTAAAAGAGGATGCTCAGTCCCTATCTTAGGTATTTTTTCAGACTTTCTTTTGTATCAGTTCTCAAGTACAAGAACAACAAAACATTTTTCATAATGTAATAGTCCAAAGGACAGCACAAATGAAATAAAAAATAAATGAACCTATACTGGTTGTAGTAGTGTGCGCACTCTTTTTTTCTTTTCTTTTCTTTTCTTTTTTTTTTTTTGCTCTAGTGGCCTTTATTTGAAAGGAAAGTGGGTTTTCAGAGATGTAGTTCTGCATTCTGGCTTTGTCAGACAAAAACTTGGATTTTTCTTCTGTTTATTTAGACTTGCACTCATTGTGAAGCTGAAAAAATACACTCTGTCTTTATGGTCAGCATTCTGATAGAGCACTGAAGGTTTGGGGCCAAAACTGTCTGGTGTTCTGTTCATGATTAAAGAAACTAATTTAATATCTTAGGAGGAAATTTGTGGATTACCACAAATTATTAAAATATTCCATATTTTCTCATTATATTGAAGGTATTCAACATGCAATGGCTACTGGCTACTTTCTCTCTTGGCAATACCTTGCTTCTTTCTGTCTAACAGATTACAACTTCAGTATTGAAATAATCAGCCATTTTGCACGTTCCCTCTCTAATTTGCCATTGCATGTTGCTCCATAATCTTGAAGAAGGTTTGAGCAGAAATGTCTTGTCAAAGTCCAGGCCTAAATACACCTAAGAGAATGTTATAAGTGTGTGAATTGATGCTCATAGTTGCTCTCCACCCATTCTGCTGAAGCTTGAGCATCACTGCAAGACAAAGGGGAAAATTTGCTCTCTAAATATTGGTTCATGGACAGAAAACTCAAAGTTGTATTCTTTTCTGGTTTTTATTTGAAAAGAAATGTTTCACTGTGGGGAGGGTGCATTCTTAGGAATTTTTAAGGGCACCTTTTCCCACATGCATCAAGGATCTTCTTCAAGAATTGTGACAAACTGCAAGCACTTGTTATGTCTTTCTTTGAAAAACCAGTTACTTATTGACCATTTTAGAAATAGGAAAGATTTGGCCATTATTTAATTTTTTAATTGAATAATTAAAGATTTTATTTGCAGAAAAAAATGAAACCCAAACTCTTTCCTACTAATTTATGGTTATGTTCTACTCTGTGTGGGCCAGTAAAATAGAATCCTCATAAAATACATTACAGTTTGTGGAAAAAATAATAGTAAGAAAAAGTAAGAAAAATAGGTATAAAAAACATTTTTAAGGCACAATACCTGCCTAACTGCATAAATCTGAGAATAAATTTTACTCTAGTTGGTCTTCCCGATAAGCCACCTCATCTTCCTCCCCTCCACTTGGTTGATTTAGGAAGCCAACACTTGATTGATGAAACTACTGTACATATGCGTGAGTTTGATCTGTAGCTTTCGAACAGCTGGTACGAGAACATATTTTACATAGCATCCTTTGCTTTTAATGTCGACATGACAACAGACCACCTCCTGCCACAAAGTCATCTGTATGCCTCTTGAACATAGTTTCATTTCATTTGGTTCACTCTAAATGACCCTGCTTTTTAACTGTTTGGTTGTCATGGTAACAGGCTTGCATAAAAAAGGAAGGGATTGTATGTGTTGCTTGTGAATTCACTTGAATGTATTTTACTAGAACAGCACCAACGCTGAATACGAGTGTTAGTGGTGACACCGTGGACGGACAGATGGTGACAGTGATAATGGATGCATGTCTTACTGTTGATGAACGTGATGATGATGAAAGTGATGGGTGCATCTGGATGCTGTAGCTGAGCTCTGCCATTTTTGTACTAAAGTGCGGAGGCAGAAAGAAAGAGTAATGGAGAGTGAGCATGTGTGCTTTACCCACTCACACACACACACACACACACCTACACACACACACACACACACACACACACACACACACACACACACATACTGTAGAGCTTCAGCTGCGACACACAGACCTGTCTGTGGCTAAAAATGGAAAGCATACTTGCTGTTGCTGAGAAGCCACAAGAAGGCTCAAAATGAGGCAAGTCTACATGCAGAGATTCATATTTGCATACATTTTGAAAGAATATCAGAGATATAAAAATTACAATATTAAAATATGTTTTAATCACTTTATCTTATCATCAAGCAGCAACAGTTAAACATCCTAAGGCACCTAATCTCATGTAATTATAAAATCAAATTGATACCCCTTTGATTGATCAGTCTGTTCAATCGAATGTTTCATGCAACTAGCTATTTAACCACACTATCAATGAATTGGAACATAATTCATTTGTCTTTTTTTTCCTAATCACATTTATTTATGTAAACAGGGACAGGACACAATAACGAGCAAATCCATAGTATTTGTAAATACACCAGATTATAGCCCAATACAAAATAATATTACATCCTAGAAATATGATGAAAATTCCTCTTAAAATATACACAGAATCAAGTAAAACATAAGGGACAGTGCCATCTTTCAGTTGGTGTGTTTTTTATGCTAGTGAGTCCATCTTTTTTATTGGTGATAAACATATTCAGGACATGATACAGACTGTGAACTTCAATATTTATAACTGTATATAACTCTCAGATTATCCAGGATTAAGTTTATGTGTGTAGGAGTTTCTTGGTGGCTCCAAACAACAGATGTATTTGATTTTTGACATTAAAGTAAGGAAATATTGTTATTCATAGGGAAACCTTAAGATACAGATTTTCTGACAGTTTCCTTTTTTACAAATTTGTTTCTTGCTTATCATTTGTAACTGGATATAATGTCTAAGTTTTAGAACTAAGGTGTTCCAAAATATTAAATTGGTTTAGTTACAACTGAAAAACCAAGCATATATGTCTTATATATCTTATGTGTCTGTCTTAAATGTTTTGAATTGCATAAAGAATTCTAATTTTTAAGTTACTCTGCTATAGAGGTATCATAATAAGCACAAATGTGTCTTAGTAACTAAACAAGACCCTAGGTGTTTCTTTTATTAACAATATAGTCTTCGAGTAACCCCTTGTGAATTTTTTTTCCACTTACTGCTTGCCAGATTTTCAGAAGAGTAGCGAAAATATGTACTTAAATAGAAGTATAACATATATAAATTGTTAAAAAATTTTCTTAAGTAAAACTAAAAAAAATAGCCATTGAAGAAATTACTTAAGCAATGTCTCATTTTACTCAAGTAAGTGTAAAAGGTATGATGCAGTAAAATGACTCATACAAGATTTCTAACATTTCCCCTTCAATCTGAATTCATTATTTAGTCATGGTATTTTTTTTATTCTCCTCTTCATTAAAACAAAATTAGTAATTTTCTCAAATTAAATCAGATGCTTTGATCAGTAGTAGCCATTTTATCAAGTGCATATTTTACTCTTACTTGAGTTATCTTTGGGATGGCTACTTTTTACTTCTACTTGAGTAAAAATAGAGTGAAGTAGTGTTACTCCAATTACAGTAAAATCTTGGCGACCCTACCCACTTCTATTCTATTCTATTCTATTCTATTCTATTCTATTCTATTCTATTCTATTCTATTCTATTCTATTCTATTCGCGTTTAGTACTTTTTGTCTTCAGTCGGGTCTTGTAGGACCTGTGTAAGCGAATGAATGTCAATGATTGGTCAGGTTGTCCAAACTGTCTTGTGATTGGTTAGATTTGTGGAAGTATAGCAGCGGGTAGTACAATAACGTGACTTCATATTGTTTGTTTTAAGTTTTTCTATTTTAATAACTTATTTTAATATAGCTGTCTTCAGGAACAGTTGTAAAATCTGTGTCTGTATATTTTTTGAATAACGTGTTACAAGATAGCTGCATATTATTGTGACAGAGTTAGCTTAGCAGGGTAATTTCCCTTTGGAACCACGATAGTTAGCATTAGCTTCCAAGAAGCGACAGCAACAACAGTAGCAGCCTCACCGAGAGAGGAGGTAACAAATCCATAACAAGCTCATACAACTTCTCACGATTTGTTAATTTCGCATTTCTTTGACTTTTTTCAAAACTTAAAGCAAATGTAATTAAATCGCTGCTTCATTCTGATGTCACGTCGTTTCTAGATTAATGACGCCTCAAGATTTTTCTCTAGCTAACTGACAACCAATGTTAAGCAGCCAGCAATAAGACATTAAATGTTTACCTTCAAGTTGAGCTGAGGTGCTTTAAATGTTTGTAGGATAAGTTTAATGTGTCAAATTTGACCTTGCCACTTTATAGCTGGGGACATTTCACAACTGGGATCATTACTTTTTCTTAGTGAAAAGATATGCTTTTCAGTAACTATGATGGGAAAATTTCAAACAATATTCATATCAAAACAGACAATTTTATCTATTAGAGCAATAAAACAGTGTTTAAATAATAACATGATGATATCATTATCTCGTTCCAATTTTCATTGAAACATGTTAGAAGTTGTGACGCAAGTTACAGAAACTGCTCAGTTTAAAAAAAAAAAAGTTTTAGATATTGCCATCAAATGTTGAACAAGGGATTTTTTTTTAATTGATATTGATTTTTAATGGTTAGACTAAATGTCAGAAATTTGACCTGTCATTGTATTTGTCCTGCCATAAGTTATTAATGTAGAATATTATATTTTTGCCATTAAGAAAACCACTTGATAAATGATACATAGACACCAAAATACTCTAACCTCGCATTATTTTTCAAATTAAATGTTGTGGTTGTATATTGATGGGAATTCTTAAACTGTTAATTTTGTCAGAAAAAGTATGAAGTACATGGCATGCTAAAATTATGAACATGACATGAGCCTGTGCAGAGATGGTGTGTTTCCAAAAGAAAAAAGTTTAGAGAGATTGAGCAACATAAAAGTTTAATATTTCCTCTCTGATAGAGTTGGATGCATGCTGTAATTTATTTATTTCAAACATGATAGTATAATTATGCACAAGAACAACGACAGGAGAGCCCAGAAGAGTTTTTCTTTTTGCCTTCTATTCACATTCAGACTAACAGATGCTGAAATTTTGGAGTGCCTAAAAATCCAGTTGGTCACCCCATCTGCTCCTTTGCCCCTCACAGCATGAATTGCCCACCCACAAAACGCCTCAGAGGCCTTAACCAGGATGTTGTGACAGCAGTTGCATCTGATGACCCTTTTGGAGATGATGTGGAATTCACCCAGGATGACTTGGATGAAATAGACATCATCGCCTCACAGGCCTTCTCTGCGGCAGTAGCAGCATCCAAACCGAACGAGCCAGCGCTTGAGTCTACGTGGACATCCTCTTCAGGCCAAAACAAATCTGCAAAAGACCACAGCAAAGAGAACACGTCTGGGATCTACCAAATAAATGCTGGGAAACACAGCAGGAAAACTCTTGGTGAGTTGACTCAACCTGATAATATAAATATGTAACTTCACCTACCTTTTTAGCAGCTTGATTTCCTCTTATTTGACTTTAACTGTTAAAATACACAAAAGATCTAATGGTAAGGTTTATGGAGGACAAATGAACCATTTGATTTTGTTATTATTGTAAAAATCATAGTTTAAATTATATTAGGGGATGTTAAGACCTCTCTGCTGAGAGGTGTCCAACTCAATAAATTTTAGTCGGTATAGTTTCTGTATTGCAGGAGTGTGTAAAGCAGTCTTTTGTGTGTGTGTGTGTGTGTGTGTGTGTGTGTGTGTGTGTGTGTGTGTGTGTGTGTGTGTGTGTTCAGATAACATGCAGCAGCAGCTTGGGTCAAACAGGGAAGACTCCTACAGACTCCTGGAGTCCTACAGACTTGTGGAGGCCCAGCATGCGGAGCTGAAGAGGAAGGTGAGACAAAGTGATTTTACAGAATGTCTCCATTCACAAGCTTTTATGTCATTGTGCTACATTGTTGAAACCCAAGCTATGTTTATCCCATCTTCATCAGCCTTCCTTTTTGGTTTCCCTGTGTGCTGCTATAATATCTATGAAAATATTTTGTTTCCTATTTGTTTAATATATGACAATGCATTCTTAAAATTATAACAAATCTGAGTAAATATTTTATTTACATAGAGTAACAAAACTGTGTAACCTAGTAAAGTTAATTTGGATCAAATCTTAAGAACGTTTTGCATTTTACGCTCCATATCTTTAAATGTGAGTTGGGTGTATGTTGTTAGTTAAACGAGGTGGAAGAGGAGATTCTGTTGAAGAGCGGTGAGATCCGTGTCCTGAGAGACTCTCTGAAAGCAGCTCAGCAAGAAAAAGAAACTCAGAGACAGAACCAGGTTCTCCTGGAGACTCAGAGGCAGAGAGAGCAGAACGACAGGGAGAAGGAGCTCAACAAGAAGGTGAGGATGTAGAGGATATGGACACACATATGTACAGAGCGGATGATCCTTTAAAGCAACTCTGACATGTTTTGTATGCGCAGGTTCTGTCTCTGCAGTCTGAGCTTCAGTTTAAAGAAGCAGAAATCAATGAGATGAAGACCAAACTTCTCAGTTCAGACAAAAACAAGACGGCCTCTCCTGTGGCTAGGACTAGGTAGGCATCTCCTATTTTAACACCATATTTTATATTGAAATGCTTCATGTTCTGTAGCTGCATATAGTTATTTTTTTTCTGGTTAATTTTTTCTCATCAGCCATATAATGGCAGCTTTTTTATTTTTGAAACTCCAACAACAAAGTTACACGCAGTTCTTATTGACTGTCATGACATATTAACAAATGAGTTTTCTGCCCACCCATAAATTTTATTTTTTAGTCCTAAAGTGCTCAGCGCTCTCACCCAGATGCATCAGATGAGTGGCAGCTCCTCCTCCTCTCCAATAGGAAATGGTTTCATCACCAAAGAGACATTTGGAGCGCAGATTTCATCACGAGTGACGCCGGTGAAAACTCCAAGAGATGGTGACTCATGAGATCTGCTGTCATGAAAATCCTGAAATAGCCAAACTTTTGTCTTATCCGTACTTACAGTTAAGCTGTGTGTGTGTGTGTGTGTTAACGTGCGGGTGTGTGTGTGTGTGTGTGTGTGTGTGTAATGCAGCAGCAGACAGAGGAGTATCCAAGAGCAGATCTGGTGATGGACAGGATATTTCTCATCCAGACCCGTTCCTGTCTGCCAGATGTGCAAAGATGCAACACAAAGGTTTGTTACATTGACCAGCTGCTTCTAAAGGACTCCTGGCAGATTTATAATGCGATGATATTTTATCACACACAGCTGTGCCACTTGTTTAGCAAGTGATGAGAAAATATAAGCATGTTTCACCTATGGGGATTTTTGTAAATATATTTTAGTTCTGAAAATATGGCAAGATAATTTGTTGTGCCTGATTAAACTTATAATTTAGGATGTCCTCCTGCTGAAACAAATAAACTTTTGGATCATTTTCAAATTAACTGAGATCTACCTGTATCACGAGAGTTCTTTTCATCCTGTTTGTGGGTCTGTTTTGTCCACGAGGAGGGGTCCTGCTTGGGGTGCTGCTGCAGCAGCCATTGGTTCCTAGCAGCCTCGGCCTCTCCCACCTGCTGTCGATGAGTGTGGCTGAATATAGGTAAACACCTTGACCAAGAACAAAGACTAGAACTTCCACAATCCATTTTTGTAGAAGGCTCAGACTTCAGGAGTTTCAGAGGGAAAACGGCAGGGTTAATTGTTTGATGTTTCAGAATACGTCAGAATTAGGAATAGATGTTTGCATTATCCCAGAAATGACAATAGAAACTCAAGTTAAAGACTAATTCTGTGAAAAAGCATCCTAGACTCTCCTCTGAAATTTGTGTTTTTAAAATAAATAAAGATTTGAAGAAATATTGCATGCGACTTCATCTTTAGGCAACTGTGTCGTATGCAGAACCTGTTATAGCTTCTGAACATGTAATCTTCACTGATGAGATTTTGTTTTTATTTCATTGTGGGTTCAGTCAGCTGTCCATCAGCCCTCAGCTCCACTCTGATCCCTTAGAGGGTGCCAGTTCTGTTGGAGCCAACAGAGCTCCTCTGAGTTTGGTCCAAAGCCTGGCTGCGACCGGACTCAACCTGCTGAGTCAGAGTCAAACGACCATCGGCATCAGCAACAGTGACAACAGGTAGTCTGACAGATTGAGACTTTTCTAAAAGCTTTACTAAACTGTCCACATAGTGAAGCATCCAGATACATAAATGATAACATACCTAAAGTATTTTCTGGACAACAGAGTCCTCTTGTGGTCAAATGTTATAACAGCAGCATTGACATCACAACTGGTGCAACCCCAACTTTCTATGTAGTTATTCCTTTTAGCACCAGGGTTTATCTGTAGTTATAATTTGATATTGAAAATAAAATAAAATAAAAATATGTTTTGTGTAGGTCATGTCCTGGAGCGGTCTTCCTGCTTCCTTTGTTAGATATTCATCTTTCTCAGCTCTGTTGCACTTTGGAGTCTCATGGCTCCTCTTCCACTGGGATTTATGGGTCAGACTCCACCACTGCTAGCTCAATCCCAGCAGGCCAAACAGAGTCTCCCGGACTGGGGAGACTGGATGAGGCTGGCATCACAAGTTTCAGAGTGGAGGACACTGGCTTGACAGCACTCAAGCTTCTTTACCTACTTTTGGCCCAAAGTGATGAGGTGAGGAGATAAATGTATTTAAAGGTAGATTTGAGTTATTTACACTTCAAGACTTTAAAAAAAAATTTTATGCTAATATTTACCTTCCACTTTAGGTGGTGGAAGCGGTGTTGTTGAGGAAGAACCAGACTACAGGCAAGGTACAGAAAAATCTAAATTATGCTAAATTTTAACATATTTATACATCAGCTGCTTTTCTTTGATATAGACTTGTTTCTCATCTGTTTGTAGACTGATCGCTCTGATGCACACATGGGCCTTTGCTCCCAGAATGCCTTGCTGCAGTCATTGCTCCGGTTGTGTGACCCGCGTCTCAGTGGTAACAGCGCTCAGAAAGAGAAGCTCTTCTTTAACGCTTTGAAGATTATGTGTATCCTCATAAAACGGACACCTGCTACGCACTCTGACAGGTACATTTACGTCAGCTTTTTTATATATTTAGCCACAGTGCAGAGATTTAACAATAAGAATTAAACATTAGTCATAGTAAGATCTTAATTACACTTTACCTCATTGGAAATGACAATAGTATAGATTAGAAACAAGTGAAGTGTGACTGATTGGTTATTTTTTCTATGTGACTGCAGGATACAGTTGAAATCAGTTGTCTGACATTAAATCAGATTAGGCCTTGTATTCTTCATGGGCATACCAGAATAATATAAAAACAAGTATGAAATAAACTGACTTTAAACATAAAATGTAGAAATGCAAAATCTGTTTGCTTGGCTTTTTCTGATTCTTGAAAGTCCCTAATGGTTCCCCTTTAACTGGTTGAGTCGATGTAAATAATGATGAAACATAAAAAAGTAGTTAAAGAAGAAACTACTGCTGTTTACAAGATTCCTACACTGTCCGGAAAGTTTGAGGAAAGAAAGTAGAGTATCCGATTTTTTTTTAATCTTTTTGTTAAAAAGTTGTATCGTGTTCACTGATTGGAACAAGAACAGATTTTTCTTTTAGTTTTTGACTGACTGACCATTTAGGACAGATCAGGCTGAAAATCATCTGATTCTGACCACCAGCTGATTTCTCAGTTCATCATCTCAAACTACACAATGTTCATTGCAAATATATTCAGAGGCGTGACCATTTTTTTAATTTAGTAGATTTTTTTTGTTTGCATATTAGACACTAGCTAATGTCAGTCACTTTCAACTTCATATGTATTTATTTACTTTTCTATGAACCTATATTTACAATACTTCAATGGTAAAGGTAATTTTATTTATATAGCACATTTTCAGCAACAAGGCAATACAATGTGCTTTACAGGATTTAAAAGGAAATATAAACAAAATAACAAAGCAAAAGAAGAAAAAGCTACTAGTAAATAAACTTGATACTCCTATTTGGGTTTGGTAGATAAGTACAAGTAAGTATCCTCTGGTCTAATTCCTTCTCTGGTTTGGAAGAATAAGAGTCTTAAAAGTAGTTGCTAAGGTAGTTTTTCTGGGTTCCAAGTTCTAATCCCTGTTCTGGGTTGCTAAATAAGTGTAAGTAAGTATCCTCTGGACTTCTGGGATGCTAGGTAAGTATAAGTACTTTCTAAGTGTGCTCTAAATTTGCAAAAGTAATGAGTACTCCACAGTTTCTAAGTAATAATAAAAACTGAATGTTCCTGTTCTGGAAGATTTTTTTCTGGATTCTGTGTTCGTTCTAATTTCTTTTCTAGGTTGCAATAATAGGAGTCTCTCTGCATCTAAATAGTGAGTACTCTATAGTTTCTAGAATATAAGCTAAAGAGTGACTAATAAACTAGAGTCTCTGGATTCCAAATTTGTTCTAATTCCTTTTCTGGGTTAAAAATGAGTACTCCACAGTTTCTAACAAAATAAAATAAAAAGAGGAAAGGACACATTAGGGCACATGGCAACATTCAGGCAAAACAAAGGGCAAAACAAAAACATCAGTGAAGGCGATAACATCACAGGGCCATGAAACCACGTTGCTCAGCCTCCTGGCAGAAGTCCGATAAAGATGTTATCGAGGCATGATGTCATTGGGAGCGCTCAGCTCCACAGCTGCATGGATAACAGGAGGGGGTGAAGTGGGAAGGAGCATTATGTTTACATATCTTCAAGGAGATTGGAAATAAGCTGCCCTTCCAAGGCAACACGGGGAAAGCCAATTCAGATATAGAATGTCTTAGATTGGGTAGATTATACATTTCAATCTTCCCTAAAGTCTCTCCAATACATCTCAGTTCCCAATTATCCAAATTAGTTTGGTTGTTCCACTGAGCCGAAATTAGCAACTTCTCCAAGATCGATTCCATTCTGTTAGTGAGTTTTGGAGTCCTCAGCTGGGCTGCGAGTCTCAGCAAGACTCATCCAACTTGCATCTCTGTCCACACCAACAGTCTGAGTGTTCACTAGTTCGGCCAAGTCCGTCACAAATTTGTCGATAAACCAGGTATCCGCAAGCTCCAAACAGCAGAAATCCTGTTATCAAGAATAAATCCAGGCTGTATCCTGCCGGGTGTGTCCCCGCAGGACAAGAGGGCTCTCCTATGCCCAGTCTTCTCATCGAGAAAATCTGATCAATTGCATTGAGAGACCGGTTGACCAGATCCATAATTTGTAGATTCGGAGGATGTGCAAAGAAAAGCTCCAAAAATATAGAAAAAGACAGGACAAAAACAGAGCATGCAGGGCAGGCATGGGGAGGGAGGGAGCAGAGGAAAAAAGTGTCTGCCTTCACTGAGAGGGAGAGGAATCAATGATGTATATGACTTCTTTTTTCTTCATATTTTAGGCTCCAGTGTGTGTTGCAGGTGGTATGTCTATGTTTAGCACAAGACACCCGGGTTAAGACGGTTTCAGAGTGTGTGTCTGTTCTCACAGCCATGTCTGACCATCCGACTCTGGCCAAGCAGCTCTGTTCCCAACACGGTGAGAAAAATCCTCTGACTTCAACTTTGATATAATTTGATAGTACTTACTCACTCTGAAACCACTGCTTTTTATTTTGTTTAAAAAATTATATTTCTTGTTAAAAAGTTTATTTTTCTCCTTTTCTTCTCTCTTTCGCTGCAGATACTTGTATTTTTCTTAAGTTGTTCCATTTGATTCGGACCAGACCAGATACACTAGCTACACATACCGATTGGATTTTGCTGGACCTGCAGGTAACATCAACTGATTTATTTTTCCATATAAATGTGGGAAGTATTTAGCAGTAAATATCATGTTACTTGTAAAGTATACGTATCATATAATTTTAGAAAATCAGAAATCATGGCTCTTTCCTTCAGTTTTTTTCTGACTCTTGTAAAAGAATCTGCCATGTTTTCATCTGTGAATTGCATGCTCATCTTTGATATTTTTTGACACAAAAAATTAACTATATAAGAACAGAGAATGCTGGAAAAGTAAATAAATTTGGGATTCACTGTTTTCGCTGTTGCACCCCAGGTTGTGCGTTTGTTGAGTCGAGTGACTCAGAGAACAGAGAGCTGGACAAGCAGCAAGCCAAAACCCTGCCAGTGTTACAGTGAGGTAGATCACTCTCACCCTGACTCCTGTTTCTTGTTTAAATTTTTCTTTCCACACAATTTTCTCTGTTTCTTTACAGTTGGTTCAGGCTGTTGTAATCATTTTCCATCGTCTGTGGTTGGATATTCGCGGCTCTCAAGAGCAAACCTCTGGTAAATTGGGGGAAAAAATAAGGAAGGGACTCTCTTAAACATGCAATAAATCCTGATTGGCTTTGTTTATTTTTTTTTGTTTTTCTTTCAGGATTGGGCTCGTCTTGTTGGAGCAGCCCAGCTGAATCACTTCTCAGAGAGTCTCTGCTGCTTTTACATTGGCTGCTGCTGCATCACACGAGCTTCTCTGAAAGCTGCCGGCCGGTGTTGCACATGTATGACCAGATGATCCCTGCTGTGCGTGAAACATTGAGCAAGATCTCTGATCTAAGTGACAGCGAAGGTACCTGTACACAAAACATGAGTAATCTTCCATCTAGAGGAGTGTATCCTCAGATTGTTGGAGCACTCTAGCAGAAGTTGAATATTTGGTAGATCACTGGTTTCCCTGTTCATTAAATAACTAGAAAGCATCATATTAATGTACAAATAGATTTTTAGTAAACTAAGCATCAATTAACGTTTTTCTTTGGGTGATAATCATTAAAAACACATCCAGTTATATTTGAAAATCCTCATCTGACCAGTTTTTCATTGAGTCAGTCTTTGATTCACACAGCAAAGTAATGGCTGTTTGTGTTTTACCTGGATTGTTTCTGTTCGTCAGAGTTGGCCTTGGAGGAGATTTGCCGCTCCGACGGCGATGACACCGATGATATGGACACTGACACCGCCTCATAGCCTGCTGCTACTGCTGAAATATGAAGGACCGCTTATAGGCTGATCAAATAATTCAGAATAAGATCAGGTCAGAACAGAAACTTTCTGTTAAGTACTTATCTGATGTAAACAAAACAAAAATGATGGATCAGAGCTGAGCTTTGACAGAAGTATTAAACAGTGACAAAGGAATCATTTTGCTTTTTGATGAATTTAATAAAATATGAGATGAATGAATCAAAGCTTTCAGTGAGCATTGTCAGCTGTTTTTTATTTTACTTTAGTAACCAGTCCTCACTAATTCCTGTAACAAGTTAATATTGTACAACTTTTAAAACTGTCACAAACAGAAAATGAAAATCTTTATTTGGGTGTTCGTAGGATGTCCTAAAGATTTTACTGACACAAATAAATTAATCAACTTTGCATATTTTCCTCTGAATTTCTGTCGAACTGTTTTTATTTATTCATTACCTCCCAGATAATGGAAAATGGTACGATGTGTTTTCTGTTTTATTTCTCTTTTATTTGTTTGGTTTTTTGGGGGGATGGGGTGTAAAATGTTTTTGAAATTTTGCACATCCAGCAATAAAGTTGCTTGGTAACATTTTCCCCTGAACGATCAATAAATTATTAAAGAAATTTAAGAAAATTGACAAACTTGTGGTGAGGACATTGAACTATTTTTAACAGCCTTTCTTAGTAACTAGCACTGCTTTACTGGTTTTATTTTTTTCAAATTGTAAATATTCCTACATTTTCTGGAGTCTTCCCAGTGGCTGCCAAATCATTTCTTAATGGAGATAGATTTAAGCTGCTATAATCATATTTGAGGAAGCTTTGTACTGTTCTTAAGTATTCTTAGTTATTACTGCAGTTAATCCAGTATAATTTTCTCTGCTAAAAATGTTTGCAGGAAATACATAATCTTATATAGATCAATAGCATCAAGCATAAGATGCCAAGCGATGTTTTATCTGCCAAATTAAGAAAAACACATTTATTCCAATCACTTGTATATATGAAGTTTAGGAGAATACACTTCATACATATACATATATTTATTATTTGTTTGTAGCATTTTTGCTTTGGCTAATAGTTTAAACCATCATGAAAAAAATCAACCAAAACATCATCTTTGGCAACACTAGACCCTGATGACTGGATCGGTGGACTCAGCTTGATATCTATTCTAATGCTGAGGTCAGTACTGGGTCCAAAACAGTAGGTTGGATCAGCCTCAAACTCTGCATTTCATTTTGCAGAGTTTTGTGGCTTTTTGTCATGCTGTTCTTTTAGAGTATGGTTGGGCAAATAGCAAGCTTATTTTAGTTGGATTGTGTAGTTGAGTATCCAGCCTGAAGACCAATGTTGAATGGAAATTGTAGCCCAAAATATTTTAAAAAAAGACCAATTTTGAGACCAGAACAACTTTAAACAGCCTTTATTTATTCTGTCACAACTGAAAACAGAAATTGCACTGTACACTAAAACAAAAAGCATCCTGTTAGCAGGTGTAAAGCTTGTTAGGTAGTGATTTTCTTCATCACTCACAGGAGGATGGCAAATTAGTGAATAATTGTCCAATTATTTCAACATTTGACAATTTTGAAATAATTGTATTTGTATAGTATTTTTTCCTTAGTGTAAGTCCAGAGCTCAAAATATATCCTCATTGTCCTGAAATGTGATTAAGTGGCTAATCTCCTCCAGGTTTTTAATGCAATTTGCACTATAAAAATGCCCAAAAATAGATGTTTGATACTGCTGCAGCTTTAAGAAAATAATGTTTCATTATTTATATTTTGTTCAGATTAATTCTGATCTAAAAAAAAAAAATTCTCTCAATATCCAAAGTATTTTTTGTGCAACTAAAGCAGAATTTTTGCCAATTACCAAATTCAGTTTATTCAGTTTTAACTGGATAAAACTAAATAAAAACATTGATTATCTGAAAACTAAACGCATTTAAATTGAATTACTTTTTCTGCTCAACAACACACTCTTTAAAACAGTGAACCATTTTTGTAATGATACTTAACAGGATTTATAAAAGTAAACACTTGAAAGAAGTTCTGCCTCTTGAGGCGCCGCCTCCTTCATAGACTCAGATCTAAATTTTGTAGTATTTTCAGGTTTTTCTTCAACACATTCAACTGGCATCACTATATCAGTAAATGACGAAGCTCATTTTAAGTATTTGCAAAAGAAAGGATATTTTTTTCTTTTGTGTTGAGCCAAATTTCTCACTTTCCAGACTTAAAAGATCTGCCACTTCAAAACAGAGTTACATAAAAGAAAAGTTTACACACTGCATTGGTGTGCCTGAACACCCCTTGTATGTTGTTAAAACTATGGGAGAGTAGCTGCAGTACAGATGGTTAGAAAACAAAACATTCTAATTCTTTAGATGAACGTTGACATGAGACCACTTTATGTCAAAGAGGCAGGGCGAAACTACAAACAGACGAAGGCACCTGAGGTTCAAGTAATCCAGGATCATACCATTGGTAGTGTTTATCACTTCATGTATACACACATATGTAAAAGAAAAAAAAAAGACTTTTCTCTGAGATGTAAGAACATTTTTAGAGAAATGTTTCAACCTTGAAGCTGGAATCTGGTTTTAGATGAAGATTGCCTGGCCGCAAATGACGAACAGTTCAGTTTAACAAAGAAAATCTTAGAACATTTTTTATTGTGAAATAATGTATAAGCAAGTTTTGGAACTCGCCAGCAGGCAGACATGTACTGACATACTGAAGAATATTCTATAGTTATTTCAGAAGGATCAAATGTAATCTGAGAAAATTTATAAGTTTGGGAAATCTAGTTTATGAAAATAAATGATAGTTTTTCTTTGCTAAAAATGTAACTGTAGAGCAATGGGATTTCTCATGTAGTTGGAGTTCTTTAAAAAGATCAGCTGAGTAACTGATTAAACTAAAATAACTTTTTTCCATCAATCAGTTTCTTTCAAACGGCACAAGCATATTTCACAGCCACAATGCCGCGATTCATCAGACTCAAATTATGGAAGAGACTGTGGGATTCGCCAAGAAAAAAAATTCCCAGGATTCTTTCATAATGTTGGTTAAAAAAAAACTAATTATAAATAATGCAACTTTATGCAATGTAACAAAATTTACTAATGCTCAAATGTTTAGAATGGAGCCACATCCAAGTGGTAAGTTACTGTTTGACTTGTGGCCAGGCAGTGTGTTATTACAAATTCACACATGAAGGTATAGTGTATAAACATTTTATTGTTTCTCAGTCCATGTTGGCACCACTTGGTCATCCTCCATCTGTTTGTTCTGCATTGTATTTTGGGTGTGATGCGTCTTGTGCACATTGTGGTGTTGCACACAGGGATTGGTGGTCAGCCACGGATGCATCAACAGTTCGGATGCCTTCAGTCTCTCAGCAGGCAACTTCCTCAGCATGCAGCTAATCAGACACTTTGCCTGTGGCGACAAGCCACTGGGCAGGCTGAACACCCCGCGCCGGATCTTAGCGAAAAGTGCAGCTGGCTGCGTGTCCTGAAAAGGGTATCGTCCAATCAGCATGGTGTACAGAGACACGCCCAGGCTCCATACGTCTGCAGCGCGACCCGAATAGGAGCCGTTTCCGTTGTTGAGCAGCTCAGGGCCAACGTAGGCGGGACAGCCGTGTCTGTCTTTGAGGAAGTCGTTATCAGGGTTACTGTGGAGGACTACACTGTCGTTAAGGCCGAGCAGGGCGAGACGAGTCCTGCAAAAAACAAACAAAAAAAACATTAACTAAAGTTCTCTTTTTTTATGTAGGATGCAGAACAATTATGACATTAGCTATGTCACCTGGGACTGTATCCTACCTGTATTGGTCCATAAAGACGAATCGTCGCAGCTTCAGGTCCCTCAGGATGACTCCTTTATGGTGGCAGTGCACCACCGCATTCAGCATCTGAGCAAACAGGCGCCCCGCCTCTTCCTCGTCCAGGCGCTTCCTGCTGCGCACGTATGCGTGCATGTCTCCATGGTGATCAGGCAAGAAGACGTACAGCTTGTCTTGACCGACCACCACATCTTGCAGATGGCAGATGTTGTCGTGTTTACCAATGCGCTCATAGGCTGCCAACCGTTCCTGGAAACCCTGCAGAGGGAGAACCTGCAAACAGGACACACCATTACTTCAAGTACTAAAAATTACCACCAGATGTGTTTTGGAGAATTTCGTCATATTGCCGCCACTAGCGGCGCTGTTAGTGTTACTCCATCTTACCTGACAGGTGTACTGCTTTTGTGTGCTTGTGTGTACGGCCCTATAGGTTTCCTCCCTTTCACAGCTTGCAAACAGGAGATATAGTCCCACTCTGGATGGGTGCTGGCTTGGGCTGGACTTGGGTGCGGGGTTTGTTGGTGTGAGGTATGAAGATAGGCCACTGGCAGAATGGGATGTCTCCAGACGGGCGAGCTTGCATTTTGGTAAGTTTTCTTGAGGCTCAGCCAGCAGCCTCTTCAGACACAGCTGACTTCTGGTTGTTGCTACGCCCATCCTGAGTTTTTACTGGTGAAGACAAGATAAGAGATTTACTATTAACCTATAATACCAAACATTATTTTTCATACTGGTATTTTTGAGACATCATCCTCTTCAATAAAAACCTGATGTGCAACGTGCAAAATATAATTAATAGTGTAATATGGGAGCAAACGGGATTTTGGAATTTTTATTTTGGAATGTTGTGGCCCAAATATTGACTAATTCAAATCAAAAGACATGCAGGCAGCAATCAGCAGTTTTGATAAAAAATCCAATGTGCGTACTTTGAAAGATTTCAGAATTTTCATGGAATATGTTTTTGTTTTTTTTTTCAGATTAACTATAATCATGTTGCCTACTATATTTTACACATTCTCTATAAAAATGTAGAATGGATTTAAAAAGATCACAATATAGTTTCAAAATGCCAAAATAAGCTTAAAGTTTCTGTTGGAATATAAGGAACTGACTAAATCAAAAAGCATCAGAAACCATCCAATAAATAGTTACATATTGCAAAATTTAAATGATCTCACCACTGTTATTATTATTGATATGACACTAATGTATAATTTATTTTCTTACAGAAACATGAGGTGAAACGGCATCCTTCTAACAGAGCGCTAAAATCAACGCTAGTTCATGTGTCAAATTTCAAATGCATGTATTATCTTGTCTTAAATGGACACAAACTATTTTTTCAGGTTAATGTAATCAAGTATAATTATTTTCTCATAAATCGCTTGAGCCAAAACACATTTGAGTGAATATTTTTGGTTATTATTAGGCTGATTCTTATCCTCACCTGCGCCCCAAATATACATCTTGTCTGTTTTTTGACAAATAATGGATACACCTGGGTGAAAATACTATTTAGTGACATATTAAATTTAATTTACCTGTGTTGAATAAAGCACTTGGTTAACTAATTCTAACGAACATATTTTTATTTAAATTTACAGTAAAGCTGCTCCCTGTTGCACAACAGCACCCTCTTCAGGGGAAACTCTGACTCTCACTGATTCTTTCACTAAAACCTCTACAGTGAAATTTTCACATTAAGTAAAAATGATGTATTAGTATCACATCTAACTGTGTTCTGCATCCCTGCTGCTTACATGTTACACGGTCGGGTCTATAGGCTCTCCTGATGCAACTTCCTGTAAGCTGACAGGCACCACAGCTTTCAGATCGTTGCATCAGAGCAAAACAGTTTATAGTTTAAAAAGGCTTTAAATACAGTCAACACCTACATGCCTGCACCGCTAGGGTGTGTGTGTTTGTGTGGGTGTGTGTGAGTAAGTTTCTCATAACTTGTGGTCACCTTGGTGATACTTTGTGGAAACTGGCTGTGGGGCAACACTGCTTTCACTCCTGCTGAAACACCCTGAGTCACAATGTCACTGTGGCAACGTCATCCACCCACACACACACATATACACACAGCAAATCTGGCCTTGTTTGACACATTTGATTGTGAAACTGTAGCTCAAAATAAAGCGATGGAGAAATCTCCAGAGATCTGACTGCTGAGTTATTCAGAAAGCAAAACCCACATTCAGAAACTTTGCACCATGTAACTTCTCATTTGGCATTTAATTCATTGTGGTGAAGACTGTAAAAGTTGCTCCCTCATAAATGGATTTCCAGTGTAATTAAAACATGACTTAGACAAGCATTTTTGTGAAAATGCCCAAAAAGCACACCAAGAACTGAGTATTTCTAAACACAACTTTTCTCTTGTTTATCTCAATCCATGCTCTTGTACAGTCTTAACTGCCTAATTAAATAATAATAAAAACACCACTACTCAGTCAAAATCATGAAATGCCAAAGAAAATAAAAAAGACTCTGCATCTAAATATACCTAGGCGAGATTCATTCAAAGCGCCATACTTGTACATTTGCTGAAAGAATGAATAATCCAAGGAAATAACTTGTTATAATGTTCTGGAAGATCTTATTTAAGAAGATATATTCCACAGACCGGTTACATTCCCTTACTGTAAAAACAAACTGTTTTAAATTAGAAATCTGCTGCTTCACTTTATCCAAGGAAAGAAAGCAGAGGTGCACAATATTGAAGCAAAATTGGTATGTGCAATATTGCAATCACAAACATCTTTTTGGATATTTGGTTAGATTTTACATTTCTGCATATTCATATTTTTCTGGCAAGGTGAACTGGTTTTAACTGCCCTTACTGCCCTCATCTGATGTATATCTTTTGTGGCTAAGATGCTAAAACTAACAGAGTGGTGGGGACAGTGTGTCTTGATAAGGAAAGAAATGAGTCAAGCATGTGGCTTAATCCTAGTCAATATCAACAATACAACTTTTAGCAACAGTGTTAGAATTTCATATTTTCCTAATATTTAACAGACCTTTAAGAATTCAAATCAAAACATAAACAAATATTTCAAATATAGACTCAGTGTTTTCTCACAGTTTCTCTAAAATACACTACACTACACTAAAATAAGCAGCAAAACAAAACAGTCAAGAAAATGTGTGCTGGTTTGAGGTTTGACATGGAGGCAAACTGATACTTGATTTATTTTTCTACAGCACAAAAAATATTAAAATGTGACATTCAGGCTAACTGTTTTTTATTTGGTTTTTAAAAGTCGACGGCTGTACATAATGGATGCATTCACTGCTGGTTTAGGAGTCATCTGAGCAGTTTCCACATGTTTCCATGTACAATACATGGAATCAGCTTTACTACTGTATCACTGCAAATGGTGTGTGACTATATGCGTCTTTAGACTCTTGTGTTTCGTAGGCCTTTAAATCAAGCCACACTTATGGATTGATTTATTAAATAACAGCCAATATGACTTTCTTAATATAGCTGGGAAAAAATAACAGTAGAAAAGTGAATGCTGAGTTGAATTTAAAAAGTTGAAAAGAATTGTTTTTGTTTTGTTTTGATTGACTCATTCAGTTCAACTGAATAATATTTAAATCTAAATAACAACAAAAAAACTATTTCTGAAAAGGTGCTTTTGTTACTCACATATAAACAACTCAGAGAAAAATACCTAATATTTAACATCTGACATTTTCAGCACTATTGTTCACTTCAGGCTAAATATTTAAATACATTTTCATGCCACCAGCAGCAGTTCTGGTGATCTCAGGTCAGTTTCTTACCTTTGGAATGACTTCAGGTGCGGACTTCCGGTCAACTCAGTAAAATCACTATGAAGATGGTTTTGGTCACTTGTCCGTACAGCAGAGTTGCTAAACAAAGATCTGAAAAGCGGTCCTACTGTCTTCCAAGCTGAATTCCAACTGGGACCAGTCACTATGACACTGGGAGAACTGGAGGTGACGTCTTTGCGCCTTCCTGCTGTTTCAGTTGCGCAACCTGTCGTTGGTCCGTCAGCTGGTGGTCGCTGAGTTTTATATTGCGGATTAAGTTAAATAAATGAAGATAATTTATCGACGGAGAATTCCAATAAAAAAAAAATTGCACTGAAATTAAAAGTGAAACTTGTTGAGTCTTTGTTGTTATTTCCGAAAAAGGGCGTTCAAAGGCAGTCCTGCCCCTTCATCATCAGAAAGCAGAATAGAGTCGGTTTAGTTTATTTCCCCGTCGCTTTCAGCTGACCCTGATGCTGGTTCTCCAGAACTTTCAGCTGGACTCTGGGGCTCCGACTGACTCCTGGTTTGTTTGGTTTCGTTGTTTCCTCCCGCGGTGGCGTCAACCCGGAGGGGCGGAGCTTCGATGTTGCAATCCACGGCAGGTCGGTCGTCAGACAGAGCCTGTCTGAAGGGGAGCGGGGCATACCTCACGCATTTCCGCTTGTCATCATGTTTTATAAGTCCCAGTCTAAAATTATCTGAACCAAACCATTTGGTTTTACCATTAGTAAAACCAAATGGTGGCATGTAATCTGGAGACTACATATAACCATTTGTGTGGCTGTTCTAGTTTTTCTGGTTTTCGTTTTGGTCAACCAAGTTTTTCAAAATGAACTCTGCGCATTAAGGCTGCGCAATTTTACATAATATTTCCAAATCAGAATGAGTATCCCGAATGAAATAAATCCTGCTGAATGATCTAAACACCATTTATTTAAAGTAAATAAAATGTTAGTCTTTTAAAAGGAAAACTATCCTGGATTATTCTGATACAAGTTAGTGTATCTGAAAGAGTGTTTAACTTTACAATGGTCTAAACACCAGATGGAGATATTTTTAACTTCTGCTGTAGTAGTTAGGTCGAACTACTTTAAAACGCATTTTTTAAGAACTAGATTGCCCTTTGTATTATACAATAAGTTTTCCTTCAAGACTTCTGAATTACTGGAGATTATTTCCATTTAACTCATATATTCAAAGTCTGAGAGTCGCGTGATATTTATTCCACTAGGGGCGCTGTTTTAGTCGACAACCCACAAAACAGCAGTTACTGTTACGATGTAATGGGGGCACTGTTTGCACTAAGAAAGAAAAACGTACTATGTATTTGTAGCTATAAAAGGAATCCTACATGTGTTCATAAAACCATAGATAGATAGATAGATAGATAGATAGATAGATAGATAGATAGATAGATAGATAGATAGATAGATAGATAGATAGAGAGGAAATGTGGAATTGCCTTTTCAATCATCTACTCTACCACAGTCCACTCATATATGTGAATATTAGTATTGTAGCCTCTATGACTTTAGCTGATTGTGAAAAGTTAACAAAACTTTTGTTTACTTACAGTAAACAAAACCACATGACTTTTATGAAAAAGTTAGCAAAAAAAATTTTACTTCTATATACAGTTTCACACTAAATATGTACAATGCATTAAAACACATTAAGAGTTGGCATACTTTTTTCTCTTTTTTTACCTTGTTTGTTTGCAGCTACACTTGTCCCACTTAGGTTGGAGGTTTAGGCAACAAAGAGACATTTTGACACACTGATGCATCCTCCCTTTCAAGCTGTCACTTTAGAGCTGTATCAAGTAAAAATGACATGCCACCGCTGCATCATGTACTGAAGGCTTCTGCTATTCATAACAATGAATAGCAGACGTACAATGTTTTTGTATATCAAGTGTGCTAACTGGCATTATATGGGCTACACAGTGTCACGTTTGGTAGTGCCACTGGTTGTTGACCTCAATCCATCTATTAAGAACAGATCTTAATCTGCCTTCCGTCTGTAGTCGGAGTTTCAGGAGCTACACCTTTGTAGCTCACATTAGGTACTTATTCTAGCAAAAATGGTAGCTTTAGTCACTGTAACCATTTTACTCTCTGAAATAGAATTTAAAATACTTAACTTACATAACTATTTGACCCAAAAGAGTGTTCCTCTGTACACCTTTGTATTTGCCAATGTTAAATGTGTTAAAAATAATTTTCCTTGTCCAAGTGAGAGTAGAACAGAATAGAAATGCCATTTTTTTGTTCCTCAGAGGGGAAATTCATTACGTGTAAGTGACACAGGCCTTGAAAGCATAAATCATTCTGATGTTACCACTGCAAATACTAGGTTAATAGACAAACTGATAAGTAAGTTTAAATATTCTGGATGTTGTACACAGAGTCCTTCCTGTATATTGCAGGTAGAGTAAAGGTAACTTACCCCACCAACACTCCTCCTTCTACATTCTAGACCAGTGTTTCCCAACCCTGGTCCTCGAGGCTGAATCAGGCATATTAAAGAACATCTAAAACATGCAGAGCAGTGTGCCTTGAAGTGATCCTTGACTTGGGAAACACTCTTCTAGACGATGTATATCAAAGACCTTCTTGTTTTCTTTGTGTTCAACAAATAATGCCATTGTAGAATCAGTAGTGTGTTCATTTGTAGACCTTAGATAAAAATAAATTTAGTACCTGGGAAAGGACACAATAATTATACATTAAGATCCTTGGACTTTTTCCCCCTTTATATGCTACATGGATGTACTACTACTAATTTAAGGTCATAAATCTATTAATTATCAGTTATTTATTATCACCTTTACTTTTTAACCTCATATTCTTTGTGTCCCATCAAATAAAAAATCACATAAAACATTAAAATATGTTCAATTTTAAGAATTATAAATCTTTCCTGGTACTGAGGGTTATCTTAAACTGAGGGTTAACTTCAGCCCTGGAAAAACCATGCTTCTATCTGGTATTAGGTGTGGCAAGTAAGTGACTCTAGTTTGTATTGAGGTCATATTTGATTTGCCAGACCTTAGAAGATTCTGCTGCTATGACCCAGACAGGCTCCAACCAAAGTATTTTTTATATTTCTTGGTGTGGAAAATCCTGGTTTTATTGTCAGAAGGTTCAGAAGATGTGAGATCTGAGCAAAGTAGGACTGTCAAGGATTCTTTGGTGAAATATATGTATATCAAAGCTTGGTTCTCATTTACACCTTCCATGGGAATTATTAAATCCATCAGGTCCTGACACAGTTCCTTCAGGGAACAACATGTATCACACATACAGGCAAGTCTGTCTCATTTCTCTGGTTAAACATTATTTTCTCAGGATACTTGAACCAATCAGTTTCACAGAAAAGCACAGCTGCTCTAATGGTAGCTGTACTCCCATTTTTCTGAATGCATGTTGACTTTCTCGTTTTACAGGAAAGAAATTGTGCAATCTTTAAGAGTCAGAATGCGTTTTCAGGCATATTGTCATTTTTCTTTGAGCTGACATTTTGAAGCATTGCTAAAATATATCTTAAATACTTCAAAGTGACTTCATTAATACCCATAGCAGACAACAGATGAGCATCTGATAAAACAACAAGCGAGGAGCAAGATCTTTCTCGTCTTTGTTTTTCAAATACCCCAGTATTTTCAGTGTGCAGTTTAGGTCAGGCCATTCAAGCACAATGATACTTGAATGATACCAATGCCTGATCATAAATCAGGCATTGGTATGTCTGTCACATGGTGCAGCAGGCAGATGTCCTTCTGAAAAAGGAAATCAGCATTTCCATAAATCTTGCCAGCAGATGTAAGCATGAAGTACTTTGAAATATCCTGGCATATTACTGCAGCTTTCCACTTGATAAGACAAGTTGGACTGAGTGGGTTGTCAATGACTATCTAGAGGACAACTGTCAAGTCAGCAGACTTTCATTAGATTGTGTCATCCAAAATATAACATTACTGCAATAAAAATACCTTTGCATACCAATTAGAAGATGCAATATTTAAATTTTTTGAGATAACTAAGTCATAATAATCCAAATCAGTGCAGCATCTTAAAATGTTTAAGTGCATATAATGAAGCTTTTAAATATGTGAGCTTCTCTTTTTGAATTGAATAAGATAAATGGACAATTCAGTTATACTTTGATTAATTGGGATGCACTGGAATAATGCTGCTGTTCTGCCATAAAGAGTTAAATAGCCATCTTTTAAACCCAATCTTTCAAAAGCATGCGATGAAAATGCAAACTCTCAGGTAATTAATCTCCCTGCCAGCAGAGTCAAACATTTTGTCTTGTGTCAGTTTTTTACTAGTGGGACTTTTTAAATCATTCAAATCTAAAATCCAAAATATCCAACAGGATCAATAAAGTGAAGTTAATACACTTCTGCCATATAGACAACCAATACAGCAGTCTAATAAAATAAATTCTCATCTTTTTAGTTTTAAGGATTTGTTCTGTAAAAAATAAAATAAATAAAATAAAATAAATAAACAAGAATGCATAAAGCAGTAGACCATGTATCAAGAGAGCATAAGATCAATAATACCCATGAATGGCATTTAACCTTCAAGAGTTTGGCTACATTAAAGTGTTTTTTTCTGTTTGTTGGAATCTTTTGCACAGATTAGACAAGTTAATGTTGTCGCAGTGATTATGGGACACACCATTAGTTTTTTTTTTTTTTTTTTTTTCAGTTGCCAGGCTACAATTTTCCATGTTGCAAAATTTAGGTGTTCATAGATTTGTATTTTTTTTATGTTTTTTTTGTAAATGCTTGAAGCGTCAACATCTTTTTTTTAAGGCAACTTCAAAAAAGATCCTAGCGCTGAAAGCAAAATAAAAGCAAAAAAAAGAAACAACCACACAGTTCCAAAATATCAACAAAAAGCACCTCACGATAAGTAAAACATCTAGAGATTTATGAAATCCTCCTTTCTTCTGCGAAAAGAACGATTCAAACATCAGTACAGAAAGAAGTTCTGAACTTTGCTCTAGGAGTTCCTACAGAGGGTAATATGGTAAATTAAAGCTGTTTTATTTTTTTATGAGAGCTGATGCCCCACTGTTCAACTTAAAAGAATTACAAATATTTGAAGGTGATGCAACGTTGAATTGTGTGACATTAAAGTGGTATTGCACAGGGATGTTCTCATTTCAGATGTATAGTGTTGCTCTACACAGAATAAACCGCATAATATCTGACAAATTGTTCCTTGACTGAGTCAAACCTGAGGTGTAAGCGTGTTATTGTTCTTGTTTGTTTCAGCAAATCACACTAAAGCAACCGTGGAAAATTTCATGACACACTGTGCCTACATGGAGCATCAAGAAGAGAGCCTTCTTTGTTTGATCTATTTTTACTGCTAATGTAAAAGTATTAAAATATACTTTTTTAATGCAACTTGTGCTCATTTTGCAGCCAGCATGAGCCGATCACACATGCACAGATGCCCATGTAGGTGAACTTGTCCTTTAATCCCAGCAGGAGCCACAGACAGACATCTGCTCCTCCACAGGTAACACGGTCACATCTTCATTATGCAGATTTCCTGTGCGTTCGCGCTGACCTCTGGCCTCTACATCTGTGAGTGTGTGTGTGTGAGACCAGCTCTGCTGATTTGATGCGACAAGCAAGGAGCTTTACTGACCTGGTTACACACACACTACACACACACCATTGCAGCAGGTTATCTCCACATGGTTAGCGTGTTTTTACGCCACATGATGAAATATTGAAGAAATAGAGTAGGAGGAACACAGTGCGTGTATGCATGTGTGCTTGTTAAACTTTACTGTCTCTTTCATAACCGATGTGATGAAATCAGAGGCCAAGTGTCTGACTCAACTATGGCCTGCCACGGGAACACACACTTACTGGGAGCAACACTTGCTTCATGTGCACACACACTCAGAACACACATATTTGTTCACAATCTTCTTACACGTGCCTCCCTTCTTGTCAGGGTTATCACCTGCTTTGCACCTGTGCTGCTGACACGGGGACATTTTGATCTCCACCTGAGTCTGCAGTCTGTCACTGTGTGTACGTGTGTGTGCTTTGTACAGCGTTGAGCTTCCTGTGCATCCACCTGCTGTCTGGTTCCGAGTCTGTTCTGGTGGTCTCTTTCTGCTCCTCTCTGTGTTTCGCCTCAGGGCATCCTGATCCGTTGAGCCTCGGGGAAACACTCAGTTTAAAGTTTGGCTAACAGTGGGAGTTTAAGAAACTGTTAAAGCCCCGAGGTGGGTAAACGATGAAACACCCTTGAGCATGTTCTGCGCCTGGGCTCGCTCACTCTGTGGTCTGAGCTAAGTGCTGATTATGTTTGACAACTTTGCTCATATTCCAGAGGTGAAGCATTCATGCAGGTGAACTTTCCCAGAGCTTATCTGCTGTTATTAAGTCACATGATAGGAAATTGTTACTTGTTTTTCTTTCCATGGATTGTTTTCAATATTAATAATCACAACTCACCCATGTACTTTATTTAAAACAACTTGTTGGAGAACTGTAATTATGCTCAGGAAAATATCTTTACAACCACTGTTGAAATGTTCATTAAATCACTCACTTTAACACTGCTGCCAAAAAAAAGGTGATTTTTTTTATTATTTTTTGAAACCCATCTTTCAGCCTCTACAAAAATTATTAGAAAAAGACTAATCAGACAAAAATCAATTAAAGGAAACTTCTCTTTTTTTTATTTAATGTAATTTGTTGTGCAATTTAGTTTTCTGTTTTCTGAAATTAAAGGTGACTTTGGTACTTTGGGGACAAAGACCAGTTTGTGTATAGGAAAGAAGCATGGATGGCTTTCATGGCTTTCATATGTTTGCATCATTTATGCATCTGTCTCCAGATATGGCTCTTGTTGAAAATATAAAGCACATTCATGATGTGGAAAATCAGAAAGCTATGACTGTTTGCTGCTGCAGCTAAAATCTTTTGATCAACAGCAATGGACACATATGGCTGCTGTGAAAATTGGAACATTATATAAAAGATTGGTCTTATTTACATCTTATTGGCACTATAATTTTTTTCAAAAACATACATGTTGATTAAACTTAAATATTTGTTGCCTTAACAAATAGACAACAGTTATTGAGGTGAGTAATAGTTTGTTTTTGTGGGTTTGTTTTTGTTGATCTGTACAGCACTTGGAGCTGCTTTTAGTGTGAAGGATGCTTTGTAAATAAAATTGATTGATTGAATACTGTATTGAATGTATTTTACCCAACTTGTTATCCAACTCTAATCTCAGTTTGTCAATGAGAAATTATGAGGGTTCATCTGGAAGCTGAAACTATCTGGGTTAAGTAATTTTTAACTGTTTTTAACTGAGCAGGATTACTATTGCAACAACACATTATCAGTAGGGCAAAACTAACCTGCCTGTTGAAGAGCATCAATGACTGATTCATTGATCAATTGGAATCTACACTGATTTTCTAAGTATTTGCCAATATTTTCTTTTTCTGTCAGCTGTGAGTCTTTTAGTTTTGTTTTTGTTTTATTTTGGGGTTTTTTTTTTACATGAAACTCTCCCCTGGATGCCATTTGTGCCAAGCCTCTTTGCTATAGCTGAATCATGAAGTCTGACTTTACCTGTTGATGATGCATTCTTGCAGTGATCTTAGTTGGCTGACTAAAACCATTTCATGTTTTCTCAATTTGTGGATTGTGCCAGCATCAGAGCTCTCAAACTGAAAGGACTAATTTTTAAGTCTCTAATTATATCTATTGAACCAGAGAAGAGTTTCAAACACAACAATAAAGATATTGTTGTGTGGTGATTGCATATATTAAAAAGAGTAATATTTATTCTAGCTTTAAATACATTTTCAAATCTAAACTTTATGACACATTAGAAAAAGATTAAGGGACCTGCTTCAGATTTTAGCATCTCATAATATTGACTTCTATTGCAGCCTTCTGTTTGTAAAAGGCTTTTATTTGTTCTAGTAAAATTTTCCCGAATACACAGCATTTGGCTGCTTGACAAAGCAAATCAGAAAAGCCCAGAATATAATGAAAGGAGGCAGTCAGTGCATACAGATACCGTACCATTGCTAACTGTCATTGTTTGTTGTCACAGAACATCACAGCACAAAACTTATTACAATTTTTTTCCTGTTGCAATGAACCTGAACTTGTCCCAGCCTGTCCCTGGAACATGCACACACACACACACATACACTCAGAGGTCACCAGGGATGATGTAAAACTGAGATAAGAAGACAACTAAACACTGTGCGTGTCTCTGTGTGTGTGTGTGTGTGTGTGTGTGTGTGTGTGTGTGTGTGTGTTGGCACAGGTGAATTAACAGGACATTTCGCCTGTATACACGCAACACTAACGGGACATTTTGAATTAGTGGGACAGTGCCGATGTCCTCAT